>JAKSZT010054380.1:4179365-4312482 GCA_026826555.1 Tolypeutes matacus
TTTCTTTCTTTCTTTCTTTCTTTCTTTCTTTCTTTCTTTCTTTCTTTCTTTTTTTGTCTCAATCACATTCTTTCATTCCCAGCAATAGTGGTCAGTTCGCCTCTGGTCCAGTGCTCCAGTCCAGCACTGGCTTCACTCCACTGCCCTGCTCCACTTTTTAACCCCACCATTCTGCACTGGCTCCATTCCACAGCTCCACCCTACTTTCTTCACTGCTTCTCCACTCTGGATGAATTCTGGGTTAGGAGACCCAGATACATACCCTTAATCATTCTTCCATGGAATCAGATGGCATTGATGTACAAAGACACCCAACAATTTCATTTATGTATGCCAATAATCAGGCTCCAGTGACTACACTTGAATACATGTGGGTTTCCAAGCCAATGTGGGCTGCACAAACTACCATGTGGAACCAAGGAAGGGACAAGGGCACAGACAATTACAAGTCCCAAGCCTTTGCTGCTATTTTTAGCTTTTTTCTAATTCACTGTTGAGTTAATTTCTAGACTCAATCATCTCCCAGATTTTAGAGAAAGTTGATGGTGACAAATTCTGCCCATTTTGATGTTTTAAGGGGGATCATTTGCTCCTTTTTTCAATTATGTGGTTTTATTCTTTATTCTATTGATATGCTATAGAAAAGAAATTGATACTCAGTTATTAAAACAACCTTGCAATTCTGGGATAATCCCATTTGTTGTGGTGTCTAATCTTATTATAGGTTGCTGGATGTATTTTGCTAATATTTTGTTGAGACTTTTTGTGTCCATACTTATAGATAATTGTGTGTAGTTTTCACATTTTTATGTCTTGGTCTACTTTTTGTATAAGGGTAAAACTAGCCTCATAGATTGAATTGGGAAATGTTCCTTTATCTTCTATTTTTGGAAGAGTTTGTGAATAGTTGCTATTAATCCTTCTTTAAATGTATAGTAGAATTCATTAGTAAAACCATATGAGCCTGGCCTTTTCTTTGGAGTAGTTTTTATAAAATTTTTATTAGAAAAGTTATACATTTACAGAAAAATCATGCATAAAATATGTAAAATCCAGAGTTCCCATATACCACCCTTTTAGCAACTTGCATTAGTGTGGTACCTTTGATATAATTCATGAAAGAATTTTTTTTTTTGAAGTACCAGGGATTGAACCCAGGACCTCATATATGGGAAGCAGGTACTCAGACACTGAGCTACATCTGCTCCTCAGTGAAAGTTGATTTTATCATTTGTTTGCTCCTTTTTTTTTTTTTTTAAGGCGGTACTGAGGATCAAACCCGGGACCTTATACATGGGAAGCAGGTGCTCACCACTTGAGCTACATCCACTCCCAAAAGAATATTTGTATAATTGTACTATTAATTACACCATTGTTTACAATGTTGTTTTATTTTAATTTTTATTCCAGTAACATTTATACAACCAAAAATTTCCCCTTTTACCCACATTCATGTATATAACTTAAGGCTGTTATTTATTTTCATGATGTTGTGCTACCAACACCACCATCCATTAGCAAAACTTTACAATTAACCCAAATTGAAACTCTGTACAATTTTAGCATTAACTCTCCATTGCCTACCCCCAGGCCAGCTTTGGTAATCTATATCCTAGATACCGACTCTATGAGTTTGCTTATTCTAATTGCTTAATATCAGTGAGACGATACAATATTTGCCCTTTTGTGTCTGACTTATTTCACTCAATGTGATGCCTTCAAGGTTCATCCATGTTGTCACAAGTATCTGAATTTCATTCCATTTTACTATATACCACATTTTGTTGATCTATTCATCAGTTGATGGACATGGGTTGCTTCCATCTTTTGGCAACTGTGAATAATACCACTATGAACTCTGGTGTACAAATATCTGTTCAAGTCCCTGCTTTCAATTATTTTGATGTACTTCCAGTTGGGATTGCCATTCATATGGTAATTCTATACTTAACTTTCTGAGGAACTTCCAAAATGTCTTCCACAGTGCCTGTACCATTTTACATTCCCACCAGCAATGAATGAGTATTCCTATTTATCCACATCCTCTTCAACACAACTAATTTCATGTTTTTTTTTAAAGAAGCCAATCTAATGGGTATAAAATGGTATTTCACTGTGGTTTGGATTTGCATCTCCCTAATAGTTAAAGATGTTGAGCATCTTTTCATGTGCTTTTTGGTCATTTGTATATCTTATTTGGAAAAATGTCTCTGCAAGTCTTTTGCCTATTATTTTAATTGGGTTGTTTGTCTTTTTCTTGTTGAGTTGTAGGATTTCTTTATATTTTGTGGGTATTAAACCCTTATCAGATATGAGGTTCCAAATATTTTCTCCTATTCAGTAAGTTGTATTTTCATTTTCTTGACTAGGTCCTTTGATTCACAAAAGTTTTTAATTTTGATGAGGTCCCATTTATCTATTTTTCCTTTCATTGCTTATGTTTTCCATGTCAAGTAAACCACTGCCCGACACAAAGTCCTGAAAATTCTCTACATTTCTTCTAGAGTTTTATAGTTGTGGTTCTTATATTTGTGTCTTTTATCCAACCTCTCAGGATGTCTGCTGTTAAAGTGAAGGCATTGATTGGAAAGGAGTGGAACTCTGATGATTGTGATGGAGGCATGTGGGATGATGATGATATTGGTGAGAACACTGGAACCTTAATTCTGTTGAGACTTTGCCAGATAAACCTGTAATGGCCTGTCCTGTGGAAATCACACTTTTTCAACCTTGTATCACCCAGTCTCCAGCCTGCCCCAGGGAGTCCAGACCTCCTTCCACCCTTGAGGCATGTACCAGCCAAACTCCAGCATGCACTGCCAACCTCCACTCTACCCTGAGGAATCTGCCTTCTGACCCCTGCCATATTACTTTCTCTTTCCCAGCCCTTAGCTTTGACCTCTTGAGGAGTCTCTTACAATCAGTTGAATGAGGAAGAGAAAACTCAGGTGGTTTACAGATGGTTCTGCATGATATGCAGGTACCACCGGAAAGTGGACAGCTGCAATACTGCAGTCTCTTTCTGGGATGTCCCTGAAGGAGAGTGGTGAGGGTAAATCCTCCCAGTAGGCAGAACATTGAGCAGTGCACCTGGTTGTTCATTTTTCTTGGAAGAAGAAATGGCTGGAGGTGAATTTGGACACTGATTCATAGGCTATTGCCAATAGTTTGGCTGGATGGTCAGGGACTTGGAAGGAATGTGATTGGAAAATTGGTGACAAAGAGGTCTTGGGAAGAGGTATGTGGATAGACCTTTCTGAGTGGGCAAAAAACATGAAAATGTGTCCCTCGTGAATGTTCACCAGAGGGTAAACTTCAGCAGAGGAAGACTTTAATCATCAAGTGGATAAGATGACTCAGTCTGTGGCTAATACTCATCCTCTTTCCCCAACCACTCCTGTCATTGCCCAAAGGGCTCATGAACAAAGTGACCATGGAGGTAGGGATGGAGGTTATGCATGGGCTCTGCAACATGGACTTCCCCTCACCAAGGCTGACTTGGCTACAGCCACTGCTGAGTGCCCAATCTGACAGCAGCAGAGACCCACACTTAGCCCCTAGAATAGCACCATTCCCCAAGGTGATTGGCCTACTACCTAGTGGCAGGTTGATTACATTGGACTACTTCCATCATGAAAGGGACAATGATTTGTTCTAACTGGAATAGACACATACTCCAGATATGGATTTGCCTTCCCTGCATGCAATGATTCTTCCAAAACTACCATCTGTGGACTTACCTAATGTCTTATCCATTGCCATGGTATTCTACACAGCATTGCTTCTGAACAAGGAATCCATTTCATAGCAAGTGATGTGTGGAAATGGGCACATGCTTATGCAATACACTGGTCTCACCATGTTCCCCACTATCCTGAAGTAGCTGGATTGATAGAATGGTGGAATGGCCTTTTGAAGTCTCAATTATGGCACCAAACAGGTGGCAATATCTTGCAGGGCTGGGGCAATGTTCTCCAGGTGGTTGTGTATGCTCTAAATCAGCATCCTTTCTATGGTGTTATTTCTCCCATAGCTATGATTTACAGGTCCAGGAATCAAGGTATGGAAATGGGAGTGACACCACTCACTATTATCCCTAGTGATCCAAGAGGAAAATTTTTGCTTCCTGTCCCTGCAACCTTAAGCTCTACTGGTGCACAGGTCTTAGTTCCAAAAGGAGGAGTGCTTCCACCAGGGAAAACAACAATGATTTCATTGAACTGGAAATTAAGACTGCCACCTGGCCACTTTGGGCTCCTCTTACCTCTGAATCAACAGGCAAAGAAGGGAATTACAGTACTGGCTGGGATGAGTGACCCTATCAAGGGGAAACAGTTCTGCATCTAAATGATGGGGGTAAAGAAGAGTTTGCCTAGAATTCAGGAGATTCTCTAGGGCATCTCTTAGTACTGCCATGCCCTGTGGTAAAAGTCAATGGAAAATTGCAACAACCCAATCCAAGAAGGACTAACAATGGCCAAGAATCTTTAGGAATGAAACTTTGGGTCACCCCAACAGGCAAAGAACCACAGCCAGCTGAGGTGTTTGCTGAGGGTAACGGGAACATGGAATGGGTAGTGGAAGAAGGTAGTAATAAATATGAACTTCAACCACTTACGGAAACAAGGATTTTCTTCTTTGTTTTGTTATGAGTATGATTGTATATGTACATTAAATGAATATCTTTATTTTCTTCCCTAACCTTTTCCCTTATCATATGACAAGCTGTATTAGTTTCATATCATAATATTTAAGGATGTCCAGTTCAAAAGTATTACCCAAGGACTTGCACCCTATTTTGTAGGGAATTAATGCATTTCTGGTTGTATGCAGAGCAGTTGAATATTGTTAGGCAGAAATATATATATATGCATGGGTGTTATTTATTTTTTTAAAGACTAAGTATTGTTTAAGGTGATGTGTATGGTTTCCAGGTTGACAAGGTGTGGACTGTGATGGTTAGACTAATGTGTCAACTCAATCAGTTAATTGTGCCCAGTTGTTTGGTCAAACAAGCACTGGGCTAATTGTAATACAAGAACACTTATGTACTTTGGTCACCAGTGAGTTTACTGGGTGGATGGCTGATTACATATGCATCAATCAGGGAGATTGCCGTCAGCAATGGGTGATGCTTTTATCCAATCAGTTGAATACCTTAAAAGGGGAAGTGATTTCAACATTCAGAGAGAATTCCCCAGCTCGTCTTTGGACAGCCAACTTCTCCCAGAAACTCATCAAGGATCTTCACTGGACTTTCATTAGAGCCCCTGGTTTGCAGCCTGCCTATGAAACCTGGACTTGTGCATCCCCACAGTCACATGAGAGACTCTTATAAAATCTCATATTATTGACAGATATCTCCTGTTGATTCTGTTTCCCTAGAGAACCCTGACTAATACACATTTAATCAGTTGAATGCCTTAAAAGGGGAAGTGATTTTAGAATTCAGAGAGAATTTTCCAGCTCATCTTTGGACAGTAAATGTCTCCTGGGAACTCATCAAGGACCTTCATTAGACTTTCATTGGAGCACCTGGTTTGCACCCTACCTGTGGAATCTGGACTTGTGCATCCCTATAGTCACATGAGAGAATTTTATAAAATCTCACACTATTTACAGATATCTCCTATTGATTATGTTTTCCTAGAGAACTCTGACTAATACAGTTAGTGTGGTACATTTGTTACAATTGATGAACACATATTGAAGCATTGCTACTAACCATGGACTACAGTTTACATTATAGTTTACACTTTGCCCAACACAATTTTATAGGTTTTGACAAAATGTATAAAGGTCTGTATCTATCATTGCAATGTCATGCAGGACAATTCCAATGTTCCAAAAAGGCTCCCATATTACGTCTATTCTTCCCTCTTCCTCCCCTCAGAACCTCCGGTGGCCACTGCTTTCACATCAATGATACAAATTTCTCCATTGCTAGAATAATAATGTCTATTATAGAATAAAAATAAGTCTACTTTAGTCCATTGTTCATTCCTCAATCTTGAGGATTTGGAGATGGTGATAACCAATTTGTTTCTGACTGAGAGGGGACTTAGATCACCTGGGGAAGATGTATGGAACTGTCTTGCTTGCAGTTGTAGATACTCTCTGTTTTTTGGGATGGGCGTTGTCCATCATCATCCTTTTGTTAGTTGTGCTGGGTAAGTCCAATGAACTGGAGAGTAGGTGTTGCAACTCTGCTGAGATTCACGGCACAAATGGCATATGAACAGACCAAAGATTTAAATCTCTGAGACATATAATTAACAAGTATAGTGCTTATTATAGGTTCAAATAAACGGGGCAGAAGAGCCAGTGTAGGGAAATTATAAATGGGTTGTTTGTCTTTTTATTTTCAAGATATAAGATTTCTTTTTATGTGCTGGATATTAGGCCCTTATAAGATAGGCATCTCCCCAATATTTTCTCCCATTTAGTTGGCTGCCTTTTCATTTTTGTATTAATCAGTCAAAAGGGTGCTGATGCAAAGTGCCAGAAATCTGTTGGCTTTTTAAAAGGGTATTAATTTAGGGTAAAAGCTTATAGTTACAAAGCCCTGAAGAGTCTAAGTCAAGGCTGCTTTCTCACCAAAGTCAGTTGCCACGTGTTGAAGCAAGAAGGTGGCGATCTCTGCCTGGTCTCTCCTCCCTTCTTCCACCTAAGGCTCCATAGGCACAACTTCTTCTGGTCTCAGCTGTAGGCTGGCATAGGGTTCATCACTCAGGGCTTCCAGTATAAGTCTGGCATAGGGCTCATTTCCTTTGAGGCTTTCTTAGCAGCTCAGCTGCTCAGCTGCAAACTATCAGGCAAATGGCTCATCTCTACCTGGGGCTCCAGGTTCAAATCTGACAAAGTTCTCTCTCTCTTCTTCTGTGTATCTTCCTGAGTGAGTGCCCATTTATATCAGCCCACTGAGGGAGCGGGCACTCAACCCTGAGTCAAAGCCCTAATTTTAACAGGTAATTTAATCAAGACATATCAGCTGAATCTAATGCATTCAAAGGGTATTACATTCAGAGGAACAGACCAGTTTACAAGCATAATCTTTTTCTTTTTGGGTATTCATACATAATATCAAACTGCCACAACTTTCTTGACAAACTCTTGAAGCACAGAAGTTTTTCATTTTGAGGAGATCCCTTTTTTTTTTTTTCTTTCATTGCTTGCACTTTGGGTGTAAAGTTTATGAAACTATTTCCTACTACAAAATATCACTGATATTTCCCTACATTATCTTCTAGGAGCTTTATGGTCTTGGCTCTTATATTTAGGTCTTTGATCCATCTTTAGTTAAGTTTTGTATAGGGAATGAGATGGTGATCCTCTTTCATTCTTTTGGATATGGATATTCAGATCTTCAACCACCATTTGTTGAAGAGACTACTCTGTCCCAGTTGAGTGGGCTTGGTGACCTTATTGGCTATTAGTTGACCAAATATGCACGTCTATATATGAACTCTCAATTCAGTTGCATTGGTCAGTATGTCTATCCTTGGTGCTAATACCATGCAGTTTTGACCACTGTAGCTTTGTAGGATGCTTTAAAGACAGGTAGTGTGAGTCTTTCAATTTCTTTTTTTTTCCTTTTCAAATGTTTCTGGCTATTACCCCTCCAAATAAATTTGATAATTGGCTTTTCCGGTTTGTAAAAAATGCTGATGGAAATTTTATTGGGATTATGTTGAATCTGTAAATCAATTGGGTAGGATAGACATGTTAATGATATTTAGTCTTCCAATCCATGAACATGGAATATTCTACCATTTATTTAGGTCTTCTTTGATTTCCTTTAGCACTGTAGTGTAGTTTTCTATGTACAAGTCCTTTACATCCTTAGTTAAGTTTATTTCTAGAAATTTGATTCTTTTAGTTGCTATTGTAAATGGAATTTTTTCCTGAATTCCTCCTCAGATTTCTCATTATGATTGTACAGAAATGCTACTGATTTTTGCATGTTGATCTTATATCAAACCACTTTACTGAACTTATTTATCAGTTCTAGAAGCTTTGTTGTAGAATTTTGGAATTTTCTACATATAGGATCATGTCATCTGCAAATAGTGAGAGTTTTACTTCTTCCTTTCCAATTTGGGTGACTTTTATTTCATTTTCCTGCCTAAGTGCTTGAGCAAGTACTTCTAATACAATGTTAATTAAGAGTGGTGACATTGGACATCCTTGTCTTGTTTCAGATCTTAGAGAGTAAGCCTTTAGCCTTTCACCATTGAGTATTAGTTGTGGATTCTTCATATATGCCCTTCATCATGTTGAGGAAGTTTCTTTCTAATATTATCTTTTTTGTTTGTTTGTTTTTTACTTTTCTAATCCTATCTTTTGAAGTGTTTTTATCAAAAAAGGATGTTGTATTTTATTGAATGCCTTTTTTTGAATCAATAGAGATCATGTAAATTTTCCCTTTGACCTGTTAATGTGGTTTATTACATAATTGATTTTCTTATGTTGAACCATCCTTGTATACCTGGAGTAAAATCCACTTGATCATGGTGTATAATTCAATTGATGTGTTGTTTTAATCAATTAGCAAGTATTTTGTTGAGGAGTTTTGCATCTAAGTTCATTAGAGTGATTGGTCTGTAGTTTTCTTGCAGCATCTTTATGTGTCTTTGGTATTAGGGTGATGTTGGCATCATAAAAAATGTTAGGTAATGTTCCCTTCACTATTTTTTGGAAGAGTTTAAGGAGGATTGGTATTAGTTCTTTCTGGAATGATTGGTAGAATTCACTGATGAAGCCATCTGGTCCTGGGCTTTTCTTGCTTGGGAGGATTTTCATGACTAGCTAAATCTCACTACTTGTGATTGGTCTGTTGAGTTCTTCTATTTCTTCTTTCATCAATGTATGTTGCTTGTGTGCTTCTAGAAATTCATCCATTTCATCCAAATTGTCCATTTGTTGGCATATAATTTTTCAAAGTAACCTTTTATGATATGCTTTATTTCTGTGGGGTCAGTGGTGATATCTCATCTCTCATTTTCTGATTTTATTTACTTGCCTCTTCTCTCTTTTTTCTTTATTAGTCTAGCTAAGGGTTTGTCAATTTTATTAATCTTCTCAAAGAACCAGATTTTGGTTTTGTTAATTCTTTCTAGTGTTTTTTTAGTCTCAATTTCATTTACTTCTGCTCTAATCTTTGTTATTTCCCTTCTGCTTCCTTTGGGATTAGTTTGTTGTTCTTTTTCTAGTTCCTCCAGATGTGCAGTTAGGCCTTTGATTTTAGCTCTTTCTTCTTTTTAAATGTAAGCATTAAAGGATATAAATTTCTCTCTCAGCACTGATTTAGTTGCATCCCATAAATTTTGATAGGTTGTGTTCTCATTTTAATTCACTTCGAGATAGTTATTTATTTCTCTAGCAATTTCCTCCTTGACCCATTGATTGTTTAAGAGTGTGTTTTTTAACTTCCATGTATTTGTGCCTATTCCAGTTCTCCATCCTTTAGTGATTTCTAGCTCCATTCAAACATGTCAGAGAAAGTGCTTTGTATTTTAATCTTTCTAAATTCATAGAGATTTTTTCTATGACCTAGCATGTATTCTATCCTGGAGAACGGTCCATGAGCATTCAAGAAGAATGTATATCCTTCTACCTTTGGGTGTAATGGTCTGTAAAAGTTCATTAGGTCTATTTCCTCTAATGAAGTATTCAAGGTCAGTGTTTCTTTATTGAGCCTCTGTCAAGATGTTCTGTCTAATGGTGATAATGGTACATTGAAGTCCTCCACTATGATTTTAGAGGTATCTATTTCTCCCTTTAGTTTTGCCAGTTTTGGGGCTCCCTGGTTCAGTACATAAATATTTATGATTGTACTTTCTTCTTGGTAGAATAACCCTTTTATTAATAAATAGTGTCCTTCTGTGTCTCTTACAACAGTTTTGAAGTCTGTTTTGTCCAATATTTGCCCTTTTTGGTTAGTGTTTGTGTAAAGCCTTTTTCCAACCTTTCACTTGCAACCTGTTTGTGTCCCTGGGTCTAAGATGAGTTTCTTGTAGACAACAAATAGATGGGCCATATTTCCTTATACATTCTGCCAATCTGTGTCTTTTGATTGGAGAGTTTAATCCATTAACATTCAATGTTATTACAGTAAAGGCAGTACCCACCTAAGCTATTTTTTTCTTTAGGCTTATATATGTCATGTATTATTTTTATTTCTTTTTTATTCTCTTAAAAAGAATAAGAGAATTCTTTTAATGGCAATTACTCTTACCATTAATCTTCTTTTCTACACTCTCCTCCAACCCTCTCTCTCCTGTTTTTTTTTTCCTTTCAGTCTGCAGAATTCCTTTAGTGTTTCATGAAGGGCAGAGCTCTTGTTGACAAATTCGCTCAATTTCTGCTTATCTGTGAATATTTTGAACCCTTCCTCATTTTTGAATGACAATTTTGTTGGATACAGAATTCTTGGCTGGCAATATTTTTCTTTCATCACTTTAACTATGTCATACCACTGCCTTTTCACCTGCATGGTTTCAGATGAGAAATCAGCACTTAATCTTTTTGAGCTTCCTTTATATGTGATGGCCCTCTTTTCTCTTGCTGCTTTCAGGATTCTGTCTTTGTTTTGAGCTTTTAACAATATGATAAATGTGTTTCAGGGTAGATCTGCCAGAATTTATTGTGCTTGGAGTATGCTCCACTTCCTGGACATGTATATACATATCCCTCATGAGAGTTGGGAAATTTGGGACCATTATTTCCTCAAACACTCCTATTGCCCCCTTTCCCTTCTCTTTTCCTTCTGAGATGCCCATGATGTGTATGTTTGTGCATTTCGTGTTGTCATCTAATTCCCTGAGTCCCTGATGAATTGTTTTTCATTTTTTGCCTACCTGTTCCACTATCTGTGTGATTTCAGTTGTCCCATCTTCAGCATTGCTAATTCTTTCCTCTGCCTGTTCAAATCTGCTGTTATGTGCTTCTCGTGTATTTTTAATTTCTTGCATTGTGTCTTTCAACACTGTAAGATCTGTTATCTTTTTATGTTGTGTACAATTTCTTCTGTATGTCCCCCTACTGTCTTCTTGATATCCTTTATCTTTTCCTTCATTTCATTGAGTTGATTAAGGACATTTGTTTGGACATCCTTGATTAGTTCCATGTTGTGCATCTCCTCCTGCTTCTTAGTTTGCTCATTAGACTGGACAATGACTTCCTGTTTCTTAGTATGGCTCATAATTTTTGTGGATGCCTAGGCATATGTTTATATTGGTGGGCTTATTCAGTTTGTTAGTTTCTCTTTCTAGTCTATGGTTTTATTTTTGTTTGGTTTTGTGTTAAGGGTCCTCTTTATCACTTGTTTCCACTTATTCTATATCCTTGAGTTGTCCAAGTTCAATGGGAAAAATATTAGATCCACAAAAATGGAAAGAAAGATAAAAAAGCAAGGAAAAAGAATAAAAAAGAAACAGAAAAAAATAAATAGCAAGAGGGAAAAATAATAAACAAGAATAAAATTTTAAAAGGTGAAAAAAAGAAACTGGAATAAAATAAAATAAAATGCCAGATAAGTGAGAAGAGAAGAAAGAAAGACAAAACAGTAAACGCAGAAAGGAAAGAGGAAAAGAAGAGGGAAAATGAAAGAAAAAAGAAAACAGAAGAAGAGAGAAAAAAGAGGCTAAACTAATAATAAATAAAAGATAAAAAGGGAGGAGAAAAGAAAATTAAAAAGGGAGAAAAATAAAAGACAAGAGAAATGGGAAGAGAAGAAAGAATAGATGAAAATAGGAGAAGAAATGAAAACAAGGAAAAGGAGAAGAAAAAACAAACAAGCAAAACAAAACAGAAGGAAGCAAAAATCTGGGTCTCCTCAGACCACCAGGACCAGCTAGGCTCCTCCTCTCAGGCTACCTGTGTTGGCCAATAGATCACCCCACATCCTTCCTCTCTGCAGGTATCCAGGTGAGGAGAGAGAGATAGAAAAAAAAAAAAAAAAAAAAAAAAAACCAGGCTACCAGCAGCTCACTAGTCTACTCTTCTCCAGCTGCTTGTACCAGTCAATTAATCACACCACAGCTAGCCTCTCCACTACCATGTGACCTGGTAATACCATTACGAGTTATATTAAAAAAGGAAATATGCTAAGTGAGAGAAACTAGACAAAATGTACTACATTTATTTGACTCCATCTATACAAAATATAAATCAAATAAATTAGAGAAATGGAAATAGAATAGCAGTTATGTATGGTGGGGAAAGATAGAGAGATTGTGAGGTGGCTACTAAGGGGTAGAATTTTGTTTATTTATTATTATTATTGGCGTAATGAAAATGCTCTCATATTGATTGAAGTGATGAATGCACAAGTCTGTGATTAACCCAAACACCATTGACTGTACACTTTGAATGAATGGTATGCTTTATGAAAACTTTTCAATAAAATTTATTTTTTTAAAATTGTGTATACATGAGATGTTGGATGATACTTAATCAATAGTAATTGTATTTCAAGCAAAGCATGCCCTGTCACTTTTGTGTTTGACAATCCCTCGAATTAGCCTAGCATGTGTTATGCACAGGGATTGTGGAGGCCTCTGAATTGCTGTACTTGAACTCTTTTAAACCACATGGAGTTAAAGGTCACACCAAGTGTCACTGGAAAGAGGACATCCTACAAATTGTCAATAAAATCAGCGATATGACTTATTTTTAAAAATTTGTGTATCTGGGGGCTCTGGAGTATGTTGGACTTCTCCATAGGGAGTTTGTATTATTTTTGTAGCTCTCCTGTAAGTTTGAAATTGCTACAAAATAAAATTTTAAAAATTCAATTGACCATAGATAAGAGAGTCTATTTCTGAATTCTCAATTTGATTTCATTGGTTTATATATCTATCCTTGCTCCAGTCCCATGCTGTTCTAACCACTGCGCCTTTGTAATAAATTTTACAGTAAGGAAGTATAAGTCCTCTAACTTCAAAATTCTTCGTCAAGGTGTTTTTGGATATTTTGGCCCTTCCAAATAAATTTGAAGATTGGCTTTTCAATTTATGCAAAGTGGCCTGTTGGGATTTTGATCAGGATTGTGTTGCATCTGTAAATCATTTTGGGTATAATTGATATTTTAACAATATTTAGTCTTCCAATCCATGAACATGGAATGTTCTTCCATTTATATTGATCTTCTTTGATTTCTTTTAGCTGTATTTTGTCAAATGCCTTTTCTGCATCAACTGAGATGATCATGGGATTTTACCCTTTGTTTTGTTAATATAGTGTATCACATTAATTGATTTTCTTATGCCGAACCACTTTTATGAACCTGGTATAAATCCCACTTGGTCATGGTGTATAATTCTTTTTTTTTTTTTTTTTAAATATATATATATATATACTTTATCTTTTAAAAGAGACTTATATTACACAAATGTTACACAAAAAAATATATGGATTCCCATACACCCCACTTCTCACACCTCCCATACCCTCCCACATAAAGAACATCCTTCATTAGTGTGGCACATTCGTTGCAATTGATAAAATGCATCCTGGCCATTTAACATGGACCATAGTTCACACTGTAGTTTACACTCTCTCCCACACAATTCTGCAGGTTATGGGAAGATATATAATGGCATATACCTGTCATTGCAATGCCATTCAGGAATATTCCCAAGTCCCAAAAAAGCCCCCACATTACACCTCTCTTTCCCTCCCCCTGCCCTCAGAACCTCCAGTGGCCACTGCCTCCACATCAATGCTATAATTTCTTCCATTGCTAGAATCACAACAAATCTATTGTAGAATATCAGTAAGTCCACTCTAGCCCATAGTTCATTGTCCAATCCTGAGGATTCTGGGATGGTGATGCCCACCCCACCTTGAGTGAGGGCTTCAATCCTATACAGCTGAAGGATGGGACTCTCTTGCTTGCAGTTGTAGGCTTTCTCCTTTCCTTGGTATGGTGGCTGTCAATCTTCACCTCCTTATTAGTTTGTCATGGGTGAGTCCAATGAACTGGAAAGTAGGTGTTGGAACTCTGCTGAGGTTCAGGGCCCACCTGGACAGCCCAAAGATTCAAGTCTCTTGGACATATGGTGTATAATTCTTTTACTGTGCTGTTGGATTCAATTTGCAAGTATTTTATTGAGGATTTTTACATCCATAATCATAAGAGAAATTGGTCTGTAATTTTTTTCTTGTAGTATCGTTATCTTGCTTTGGTATTAGGGTAATGTTGACCTCATAGAATGAGTTAGGCAGTGTTCTTTCCTGCTTGGAATGTTTGGTAGAATTCATCCATGAAGCCGTCAGGTCCTGGGGTTTTTTGGGGGGAGGTTTTTGAGGACTCATTCAATCTCTTTATTTGTAATTGGTCTGTTGAGATTCTCTATTTCTTCTCGAGTAGGTAGGTTGTTCATGTGTTCTCTAGGAGTTTGCCCATTTTCAATTAGGTTGTCTATATTGGCACACAAGTGTTCATAGTATATTATTATCGTCTATTTATTTCTGTGGGGTCAGTCATAGTGTTCCCCCTCTCATTTCTGATTTTATTTATTTGCATTCTCTCTCTTTTGTCAGTGTAGCTAAAAGTTTGCCAATTTTGTTGATCTTTTCAAAGGACAACATTTTTGGTTTTGTTAATGCTCTATTTCACTTATTTCTGTTCTCATCTGTTATTTCTTTCCTTCTGCTCGCTTTGGGGTTATCTTGCTGTTTTATTTCTAGTTTCTCCAGGTGTTCAGTTAGGTCTTTGATTTTAGCTCATTCTTCTTTTTTAATGTAAGCATTTAGGGCTATAAATTTCCCACCCAGCACTGCCTTCACTGCATCCCATAAGTTTTGATATGTTGTGTTCTCCTTTTCATTTATCTCAAGATATTTACGGATTTCCCTTGTGATTTCTTCTTTGACCCATGGACTGTTTAAGAGAGTGTTATTTAACTGTCATTTATTTTTGGATTTTCCAGTTCTCTGCCTGTTATAAATTTCCAGCTTTATTCCATTATGGTCAGACAAGATGCTTTGTGCAATTTAAATCTTTCTAAATTTATTGAGAATTGGGTTGTGGCCCAACATGTGATCTATCATGGAGAATGATCCATATGCACTTGAGAATAATGTATATCCTGCTGTTTTGGGGTGCAATATTTTGTATATGTCTGTTAGATCTAGTTCATCATATTATTCAAGTTCTCTGTTTCATTATTAGTCTTCCATCAAGGTATTTTATTTATTGATGAGAGTGGTGTATTAGAGTCTCCAACAATTATTGTAGAGCTGTCTATTTCTTGCTTTATTTTGCCACTGTTTGCCTCATATAGTTTGGGGCATCATGGTTAGGTGCATAAATATTTTTGATTGTTATTTCTTCTTGGTGGATTGCCCCTTTTATCAATATAGTGTCCTTCTTTGTCTATTATTACAGCTTTTGACTTAAAGTCTATTTTGTCCAATAATATTATAGTTACCCCACCCTTTTTTGGTTACTATTTGCATGGAATATCTTTTTCCATCCTTTCACATTCAACCTATTTATGTCTTTGGGTCTAGGTTGAGTCTCTTGTAAATAACATATATTTGTATCGTGGTTTTTTTTTTAAACAAATCAATTTTATTGATACATATTAATAAAGCATACAATTTATCCAAAGTGTACAATCAATGGTATTTGGTATAATCACATAGTCGTGCATTCATCACTCCAATCATTATTAAAGCAGTTTCATCATTTCAATAATAATAATAAAAAAATAAAAAACAGAAAAACAAACAATTTTTAAAATCTATTCTGTCAATCTGAATCTTTGGAGAGTTTAATCCATTGATATTCAGTGTTATTACTGTAAAGGCACTATTTACTTCAGACATTTTGTCCTTTGTTTGTTTGTTTGTTTTTTCTTTTCTTTTTTCTTTCTTTTTTTTTTTTTGTGTGTGTGTGTTCTTTGTTTTTTTGTCCTTTGGTTTTTTTAATGTTGTATCTCTTTTTTGTCTCTCATTTCCTTTATTGCAATCTCCTTTTCTGTATAGTTGTTCTTTTGTGATGAAGAATTTTTGGCTGACAGTTTTCCTGTTTCAGTACCCCTGCCTACTCATCACCATGGTTTCTTATTGAGGAGCTCTTGTATGTGAGGAATTGCTTTTCTCTTGCCACTTTCAGAATTTTTTTTTTTTTTTTATCTTTGTTATTTGACATTCTGAATAGTGTGTCTCAGAGTAGGTCTCTTAGGGTTTATTCTGTTTGGAGTACATTGCAGTTTATGTATTTCCTAAGAGTTGGGAAATTTGGGGCCATTTTTCTTCAAATATTCTTTCTGCCCCTTTTCCCTTCTCCTTCTCAGACTCCCATAATGTGTATGTTTATGTGCTTCATGCTTTCACTCAAGTCCCTGAGACACTTCTCAAGTTTTTCTATTTTTATCTCTAACAGTTCTTCTGACTGATTTAGAATGCCCTTTTAGTTCACTGCCTTTTTTCTTCTGCCTATTCAGATCTGCTGTTGTATGACTCTAGTGCATTTTTAATATCCATTTAGTGCCTTTCATCCCTATAATTTCTGTTCTCTTTTTAAATTTTCTAATTCTTGTCTTTGCTCACACATTGTCTTCTTAAAATCATTTAAACTCCTGGATCTTCCTGGCTGCCAAGGCTACATAGATGGAGCTTTACCAGAGGTGAGGTCTTGCCACTCAGAGAGCTTGTTTTTCATCTGGAAGGGCCATAAAGGGGTAAAACAGCCTGTATTAGTCAGCCAAAGGGGTGCTGATGCAAAATACCAGAAATGGGTTGGTCTTTATAAAGGGTATTTATTTGGGGTAGAAGTCCACAGTTACCAGGCTATAAAGCATAAGTTTCTTCCCTCACCAAAGTCCATTGCCACATGTTGGAGCAAGACAGCTGCTGACGTTTGCCAGGGTTCAGGCTTCTTGGGTTCCTGTCTTCCCAGGGCTGCGTTTCTCTCCAGGCTTAGCTATTCTGTTTCTTCCACAAGGTCAGCTGTAGACTATGAGGCTCTCTAGGCTTTGCTTCTCTCCACAAGGCCAAGACTATCAGGCGAATGGCTTGTCTCTATTCCAGGGCCTTCTCTCCTTCCTCACGGCCAAGCTCTCTTACTTCCCGGGGCTCCAGCTCAAGACTCCAACATCAAAACTGCAACTCAAAAAAATTGTTCCCTCTGTCCTTTGCCTTGCCTTTTATATTTGATTCCCCCACCCACCAAGAAGTGGGGCTCAATGCCCTCCTGACGTGGCCCAGTTAATGCCCTAATCATAACTTAATCATGCCCAGATTAGCAGACCAGTTTACAAGCATAATCCAATATATCTTTTTGGAATTCATAATTACATCAAACTACCAAACAGCTACACAGCCAAAACTTGTGGGTTGAGAAGGGAATGACATATTTTTTAAACTTTATGAATTGCTGGATTCTAGCAGTCCTACAAGAACAAAAGTTCCTCTTCAGGACAATGTAAAAGAATCCAATTCTCACAACATGACATCCACAATGTCCAGTGTAAAATAAAAAATTGCTAGACTTCCAAAGAAAAAGGAAAATATCACCCATATTGAAATAAAGCTGTTAATAGAAACTGACCAGGAGATGAGCCAAATATTTAATTTAAAATACAAAGACATGTCAGCAGCTAATATGAAGTTTAAAATCTTGATGGAAAACCTGAACTTTATGGTTGATGAAATAAGAGAAACTATTAAAAGTGACTTAAAGAACATTCTAGGAGTAAAAAGTATAATGCCTGAAATGAAAAATTCAAACAATTCCAATAACAGAAAAGAGTAGCAACAAATAAAAGATTTAGGGGAAGCGGCTGTGGCTCAATCAGTGGGGCTCCCGTTTACCATATGGGAGGCCTCGGGTTCGGTTCCCGGGGCCTCCTGGTGAGGGCAGGCCCGCCCGCACGGCATGGTTGGCTGACCCAGCGAGCGCAAGCAGCAAGGGGGGGATAAATGAATAAATAAATAAAATCTTTAAAAAAAAAAAAAAAAAAAAGATTTAGCCTTACAAATTACAGCATTAGTAGAGAAAATAGAAGGAAAAACTTTAAAATGGTTGAGGAAAACTTAAACAGTGTAGATGACAGATAGGGAAATTGCAACATCCAAACAGATGTTACAGAGCAGAGAGAATGGGGATGATGAACTTGCCAAAGAAATGAGAAAGGAGAAAAATCTTCAGAATTTCAAGAATACAGAAACAATTCCAAAAGCTTCCATAGAAAAAGTGTTGATAGATGAAGGACTAATACTAACATTGGCAGCAGACTTTTCATCAGCAAACTTGGATATCAGGAAGCAGTGGAGCAATATCTTTAACATTCTGAGGGAAAATGATTTTGAACCAAAATTTCTATGCCAAACTAAATTAGCATTTAAATGTGATGGTGAAATACAGACATTTTCAGACATGCAAAGCTTCAGAAAATATATTGCCCACAAAACTTTTATGAAAGAATTGCTGAAAGATGTAATCTCACTAGATTAAAAAAATAAACCAAGGAGGACGAAGATATGGAATTCAAGGAAAAGTGAGTAAAACTCAAATAGACCCAAAGCATGGAGGTGGGAGAACAACCAATGATGGTTTGAGCTTTCTGTTTATTAAAGAGGTAAAGTTTGCTGAGCCAGAGGAGATGACAAATTTAGAGGCTCAGAAGGAAGAGTCTTCAGAGTGGAAGGAGAAAGAAGCCCCTGATTTGGAGGAAGAACAGTCCTCAGAACTGGAGGCAGAAGAGGAAGGAGAAGCCTCAGAATTGGAAGAGGAGGAAGAAGAGGCCTCAGAGCTATAGGAGGAGGGAGAGGAGGTTTCAGGACTGGAGGAGGAAGAGGGAGAGGAGACCTCAGGGCTGGAGGAAGAAGGAGAGGTTTCAGGGCGAGAGGAGGAGGGAGAGGGGAAAGCCTCAGGGCTGGAGGAAGAAGGAGAGGCTTTAGAGCTAGAGGAGGGAGAAGAGGCCTCAGGGCTGGAGGAAGACGGAGAGGAGGCCTCAGGTTTACATGAGGAACAGGACTCAACCTTTCAGGGTCATACTGTAGTAGATAAAAAGCATGAAGTTGAGGGAATAACCAGGGATGACTCTGAGATGTTCATCAAAGAGGTAGAAGATACTGAACCAGAGGAAGAAGACTCAGCATGGGAAATGGAAGAGGACCTGAAGGAAAAGCAGCAAAGACTATCTTCAAGACTGAGAAAGAAGAGGACGCATATGGACTTAAAGAAATTCCCCTTAATTATTGTGTTTGGGATTCTGATTTTTAAAAGTTTGTAAAACACCAGATGGTACACAAAACCCAGAAGGAAGAGAAAATGGCTATGCTCCAAAGTCAAGAAATCAGGACATCCTCTCTAACTTTACATTTATCCTCTCTCTCAGAATCACTGGAGATGAGTTATGGTAAACAGAAAAAGCATTTGTGTACAAATTTGAGTACTCCATCAACAGAAAAGCCAACATCCAAAGGAGCAGACTTAAGATAGGAAACAGAAGAAAACTTTAGAAAACATGTAAATAATATCTTCAGAGAGAAACAAGAAGAGATTGAGAAGGTTAAAAATTGACAGTCAGAAGTCTTGGAAAATAAAAACTTAATAGATGCATTGCAAAGCAGAATGGGCATACTTAAAAGTAAAAGCCAACAATCTAGATCAAATTGAAATGCAAAATGGCGAAGCAGATAATAAATAAAGAAAGGTTAAGAAGCATAGAGGATAGAACCAGAAGATCCAACATTTGCTTGATAGCAACTCCAGAAAAATATAATAAAAGGAAAGGAGAAGAGGAAATACTTAAAGAAATAATTGAAGAAAACTTCCCAGAGCAAAAGCAAGAATTGAGCCTTGAGATTATCAGTGCCTACCGAGTACCCAGTAAGACTAATGAAATGAGACTCACTCTTAGACACATCTTGGTGAAATTTTGGTATGCCAGTGATAAAGAGAAAATACTAAAGGCTCCCAGAGCAAGAAAAGAGACAACCTAAAAAGGAACAAGAATCAGATTGACAGCAGATTTTTCATTGGACACACTAAAAGCTAGAACTAAATGGAGCAATATTATGAACACTTTACAGGAAAACAATTTTGAACCTAGAATCCTACCAGCCAAACTGGCATTCAATTTTGAGGGTAAAAGAAAGATATTTTTGGATATTGAAGAATTCAGGAAATTTATTTCTTACATACCCTCTTTGAAAGTGAGTGCAAACACATAGGTACAATATCCTTTCCCTCCAATATTCACATCCAACCAAAAGAAAAAAGAAAAACTGGAAAATAAAACAACCATCTCTACCCAGGTAGTATAGATGGACAGCTAACAGCATACTTGGGATTGAGGGGAAAGGAAGGTTATAGGTATTAGATGTTGGTAAAGTTAGTTATATGAAGAAATGTCAAGATAACCACCATAGGTTGTATAGGAGTAGATTTTCTAAAACCACAGAGGGGGAAGGGAATATCTGTCAATGTAACCATAGGTAAAGGTGGAGGGAAAGAAATAGAAAAACATAGGGGGAAAGATGGCAAGATAAGATTAAAAGAAACAAACACAAAAAGCTGAAATCTTATCAAGAGAAGATTATTTCATAAATTTTATAATCATGATGTGAATCTTGGATCTTTATTTTTTCATTGAATATGCTTAATTTGCTTATTGCTTATAAAATTTTCTATCTTAAAATTTAAAAACAATAATTTTAAAAATCACTTAGCTCTATATCCACCCTTAGTTTATCTCTATCCTTATTTTCCTTCACCTCCTTGTATTATTTTAGGAGATTTGTTTGAACTTCTTTGACTATTTTTTCCAAACTCTGTGTCTCCTGTAAAATTTTAAATTCTTCACTTGTTGGAGCCATATCTTCCTGTTTCTTAGACTAGCTAGCAATTTTTGCTGATGTCTGGGCATCTGATCATTTTGATGTGCTAACTCTGAAAGTCAATTTCTCCCTCTTGTCTAGGGTTTTATTGTTGGTTGGCTTTTTGTGAAAGCTCTTCTTTGATGTTTGGTCCAAATTATGCTGGAGCTTAAAAGTAGCACATGTTAAACTGTTCAGATTTTCTCAGCTTTTCTAAACTTGATTCTTGCCCTCAGTATAAAGTACAAGTTTTAAGATTACCCTTTTATTTGCAGTTGTTTCAGATCCAGGAGAAAGCTTCCTTTCCTCTGTTCCTTCTCCGGGAATCTTGATCTATTCTGTTTGCTTTGTGCATTTTTTCTCCAGTTGCTATGATTTTTTAAAATTCCCTCCCTTACTGACTGCTCCTTTTCATTACACTTTTGAGGTAATGTTTACCCAAGTCAAACCTTGCCACAGGTGTCTGTGGGGCGCTACGCCCCACCCGCTTCCCGTAGCCAACTTCTCTCTTCCCCGAACCCAACTTCCCTATTCACTGCAGCCTATCACAGCACTCCCTCACAGCCATAACCTTATTTGGACATGTTGGCCTTCTCCTCTAGCCTCCCCCCTCCCTCCCAAATCTTCCCCCCACGCCCAGCAACAGCTTAGCCCTATCAGAAGACAACACGCTCACCCCCGCCCAACTCTGCCTATAAAACTGCGCAGCTCTCCCTGAATAAAGGTCTTACCCTCCAGCAAGCAAGTGAGTGGTGTCTCTTCATTTAGTACTGTCAGGGAGACCACAGGGCACCAAACGGCGACCCTGTGACAACTTCTCCTTAACCCCCGTGAAGACCAGGGAGCCGGGCCTGCGCTCTCCTGACAACTTCTTCACCCCCCGCCGTTCCGGAGTGCACAACTAGCTCGTGTCGCTCCCCGGGCTGCAGCAGGGCTGATCACCCTCAGGCCCGGGAACAAAGCGGCAATTGGCGACCAACGTGGGGCACTGCTGGCGGGACCACCGCAGCCTTCAGGATCTGGTAAGACCTTAAATGTACCTTGTTATCTTCCTTTCGCTCCCTATCATTCTTCTTTTCATTTTTAATATTCTATTTCACTGCTTCCCCAGTGCCTCTAAAACTCCGCTTCCGTCTGTGGCCTTACTACTCCTGCTGTTCATTCTCCTTCTCGCGCTTATCTCTCTCTTGCTCTCCGGACATGGGGGCCTCCTTTTCCAAGCACCAGGCGCCACAGGTTCGGGCTCTGGCACATCTTCTAGCATGCCACAGCTGTAAAGCCTCCTCCAAACAGCTTCAAACTTACTGGGACCTGCTGCTTCCCTTTAATCCCTGGCTCCTCACGTCTAATCTTTGGGATCCTGATACCTATCGCTTGCTCATAGACAGAGTAACGTCTGCCCTGGAGCAAGAGGGCAAGCGCTTCCCTCCTGGCCTCATCCCCACACTCATTACCATCCGCTCCTGTCTCCTCAGCGCTAAGCCTCTAGAAGTCTCCCTCTCGGGGCCCTCCTCTTCTGAGGAGGACTGTGAGAACTCTAACGCTTTAGTCTTCCAGCTTAACAACCTCTTGGAACACTCTGATACTGCTTCCGAACCTCTGACAAAAACCATTAACAACCGCGCTCAAAATGGTGCACTTCCGCCTTCTTCATCACCTGAAAAGCGGAATCTTCTATATCCAGAACTCCCCTCCTCCGCTGAGGGCAAAGTTATACTCCCCCCTAGCCCCGTCACCACACCACTTCCTGCCAAACCTCCTGACCCTCCTGCTCCCCCAATCGCTCTGTCGCACCCCCCCGCCCCTTTCTCTCCCCAGCGGCCTTGGCACCTCTGCCCCCGCCACTCCCTATCCGCAATATAAAATTCTCAAAAGCAGTGAATTCAGAGATATATGTTTCTATTGACGTGTTGTAACTTGTATTGTGTTTGTCTGTTTGTTCAGTGTCAGTGTATATTTTGATACCTCCGGATGGTAATATTAAATTAATGAATAAAAATTATTAAAAGAGCTCTATTCAAATAGCCAACATTTAATAAGTACTTATATTAATAAATAAATATGGGTATTAATTTAAAATAATAGAAATAGACATGAACAAACTAAATCATTATTCTAACAAGTTTGTTTAATGTTGATGCTAATTGTATGTTTTCAGAAGTTTGCTTAAAAACAGTTTCTAAAATCATTGTGGTAACTTAAGTAAAGAAGGTATATGGAATGTGCTTTTATTATTAAAGAAAAGAAAGTAATTTTATCATAAGATAAAATGACTAAGTTATTAAAACAGGGTTGGAGTTTTGTTCTTTCTCGGGGTTTCTCAAGTCATTGGTCTGTTTCGGTGGAAGTTTGCACAGAATTTTTCTCCTGGATGATCAGTGTGCAGGAGGGAAGATGTTTTATCAAAGTAGCTTCTTGTGCCTTGGCCTTGAGTTTCCTTGGAGAGACAGGTTTTGTTACTTTTGGGGGAACATGATGTTCAAACCAGCTTTCTCAAAAAACGCTTTTTGTTTCAAACTGTTACAAATGGTTTGGTTTGTTCCCTGGAAGGGGGTGGAATACTGAAAGTGGTTAAGTTCATGTGATGTAGGTTGAGTGAAGTGTTTGAGACTGTTAGGCAACGGAGGGAAATTTTCTAATTTTATGACAATTAAAGTTGTATGAATAAAAAGTTCATATAAATACTTTAAAGGTGTATAAAATTGCTGAAAATTTAATAATGTTTCAGTGTAGTATTAAACAAAAGTATACTGTTATTAATCATGATTTTAATTATTTTAAAATATAATATGTTATAAAACTACCTCTCTGCCTAAAAATCAAAAGGCAGGTGCTTTAACTTAAGTTTGTCTGATTTACTCCACCTCTGCTATATATAATAATAATAATAAATGGAAACTAAAATAGTAAGCGCATCAAGGATGTTTTGTAACAAATTAAAAATAATAAAGTATATTTCAAAAGGTGTTGTATTCCTCCCTGGAGGAGCTGGCCACTCTCCCAGGGACTGATGCATAAACCTTGAAATGTACTGCCCAAGGAGTGTTGTGTTCCTTCCTGGGGAGGCTGGCCCCTTCCTCAGGAATTAGCAAAATACTCAGTAATTGGCATATTATTATTATTGACTTAAAAAATTGTTTTTTACTATTCCTCTTAATCCAAATGATAAAGGAAAATTTGCACTTACTATTTCTTCTATTAATCATTCAGCTCCTACTGAATGATAACAGTTCGAAGTTTTACCTTAGAGAATGATAACCAGTCCTACCTGCATTATGTCAATCCTTTATTCACATTCCATTACAAATTTTGCAAAAACAATTTCCTAAGGTTATGATTATTCATTATATGGATGATATTCTTTTTGCCGCTGAGCAATCTTAAGAGCTGAAACAATCATTTCAGCTGGCTAAAGAAATTCTTCCTCAACATGGGTTGCACAAAGCAGAAGAAAAAATTCAAAAACAGGTTCCTTTTCAATATTTGGTGTCAGCCCTAGTCCTGAAGGTTCACTGTGAGGACCTGGTCACCCAGGCTCGCAGTCTCCATTCTAGATTTCATTTCTTGGCTGCCAGCCTGCAATACCTGTTCCCTGACCTGCCCATCGAAACGTGCAAACATCTGGTACGCGGCTGTAAACGCTGCGCTCCCTTCCTGCCACTCGGGCCCCTGCAGCCCCAAGGAGTCAACCCCAGAGGTTTAAAGCCAAATGCCCGGTGGCAGATGGACGTCACCCACGTCCCATCCTTCGGTAGACTTCAATATGTTCATGTGGTAAAAGACACCTTCTCCAGTCTAATTTCAGCAGTTGCCCTCCCAGGGGAACGAGCTCGGCATTGTATCCAAGCCATGAGACGAGCCATTCTCCTTATGGGAGTTCCCTGGGACCTCAAAACTGACAATGGGCCAGCCTACCATAGTTCCACCTTCGTGGCCTTTCTCAAGCTGTATAACATCACGCACCACTTTGGCATTCCCTACAACCCCCAGGGACAAGCCGTGGTTGAAAGGTCTCACCAACAGCTCAAAATCACTATTTTAAAAGAAAGGGAAATAAGCCCCTCGGGCACGCCTGAGGAGATCCTCACGGCGGCACTAGTTAGGCTCAATTTGCTTACCTTTGACAAAAACGGGTTGTCCCCCATGCACAAGCACTGGGGGGCATCTTCTCTAGGCACCCCCCTTCCCACTGTCAGATGGAAAGACCCAGAAACCCAACAGTGGCAGGGACCTCACCCTCTCCTATGTCAAGGGAGGCGATATGCTTGTGTCTTCCCAGATGGCGCCCCACAACCCATCTGGATCCCGGCCCGAAATGTCAGACCAGCACCGTCGCTCTATGGGAAAGAGACGCAGACGACAAAGAGATAGAGAAGAAGCTGAAGAGTGTCGCCTGCAGCTGAAATTCCTGGTAGCACCCCAACAAAACATACCCGCACCTCCCCAGCTAACTACTCTTTTACTTGTTTTGCTTACCCTCGCTCATATAGGTAACGCCAATCCTCATCAGCCTTACAAATGGACTCTCTCCAGATGGGAGGATTCTGCAGTCTTACTAACTAATATTACTAACTCCCCTACCTTTACTGCCCTAATCAGCAAGCTCTTCTATCGTCCATCCCTCCCGAAGAACTTTCGTGATCCATATTTCGATAATCAGGATGTTTATCTCTGTCCCAGTTCCGCCCCAGGGCGTTCATATTGTAATCAGCCCACATATCACTACTGTGCCTACTGGGGATGCGAAACTTTGGCTACTGGGTGGTCACCCCAAATTACTGACCAATTCCTCATGGTGCAACTCGCCCCTGCTGGGTGCACTCGACCATCTTTGCCTGAACAAAGATTACCACCAGGTAAAACTCCCTGTACCGGTCTCGCCCTCTCTATTCGAAACCCTGCAGATCCCTCTTGGGTCATTGGTCGTACCTGGGGCATCAAATTATACATCTCCGGATCCGACCCTGGCACGCTCCTGCTTATAAAAAAGGAACCAATCTCCTCCAGCTCAAGCCCTCCAGTTGCAATCGGCCCCAACCCAATCCTCAACCCTCCTGCTATTCCTGCACCCCCTAGCAGTCCGTCTACTAACTTCAGCGCCATCCCTCCTACCCCGCTACCCCCGCTTCAAATCCACGCCACCCCTCCTACCCCACTACCCCCGCTTCAAATCCACAACCCATTTCTGTCCTTCCTTGCTGCTTCTTTCACCAGTTTAAATGCCTCCAACCCCAATCTCACCCAGGATTGTTGGTTGTGCCTCTCCTCCATTTTGCCCTATTACGAGGCGATTGCTGTTAACGCCTCCTACAAAGATTCTTCAGAAGACAGTCCTGCCTCTTGCAACTGGAATCATACTAAAGGCCTGACTGTTCGGTCTGTCTCTCATAGTGGGCTTTGCATAACTAAAGTTAATGGCACCGTCACTTCCTCTATGCAATCTCTCTGCAACTATACCTTATCCCCTAATTCAAACACCAAGTTTTTGATCCCCCACAACGATACGAAATGGCTCTGCTCTTCAACAGGTCTAACACCGTGCCTGAGCGTCGCCACCCTCAACACCAATGGAGAAACCTGTGTGCTCGTTACCATCCTTCCCCGCATTTATTTCCACACTAACGACCAATTTCTTGCATTTTGGCAGCATCAACTACTCCCGGTCAATGTACAAAAACGCGAGATCATCACCGCTATAACCCTTGCTTCACTCCTAAGTGTTGGTGGGATCGCCCTCGGAGCTACTGCTCTCGGCACACAACAAACCGCTCTTTCCTCCTTACGCATGGCTGTAGATGAAGACATTGCCCGTATAGAAACTTCTATCTCTCATTTAGAAAAATCCTTAAACTCTCTGTCGGAAGTAGTCCTCCAAAATCGTAGAGGACTCGACCTCCTCTTCCTAAAACAGGGGGGGCTGTGTGCCACGTTAGGAGAAGAATGTTGCTTCTATGCCAACCACTCCGGCCTCATAAAGGACAACATGGCCCAGCTGAGGGAAGGCCTGGCTAAGCGCAAAAAGGAGTATGAAGCCCTTAGCAACAACACCTGGACCTCCTGGGGATTTGACAAACTCCTCCCCTACCTCCTCCCCTTCATTGGCCCTTTAATACTCATTCTGCTCCTTCTCTCTCTAGGCCCTACCCTCTTTCGAAAACTCTTGCAGGCGATTCGCAACTCCCTCTTCGATAAGCCAGTGACCGTCCGCTATCAGCGAGTCCAAACCCGTGAAGTTGTATATCTGCATCTCTCCAACAACAACCAATCCTTCAATCGCCCAACCCATGCCAATCACTCACCCCTTCAGGCCCCTACCCTGTCCCTCCTCCCCTTCCAAACAAACCTCTCCCCCTATTACAATTTGGCCAAGGCAGAGCTGAACTGGCGAGCCAACGACGGGCAACTTAGCCAGGCACACAGAACGGCCAACCTAAGACAGGGCGCCAGCCACTGTTGCTTTGCTGGGCTGTTATCCGATGACGGGCAACTGAACCTTCTCTTAGCTCTGATGGACAACCTAAGACAGGGGCCTAGCCGATTGTTGCCACTGGGCCCTGGCACAGTCAAAGCTGCTAGTGCACCCAAAGACGGGTAAGTTCCAGCCCTTTCCTCTAGCACGGTTCTGACCTAAGACAGGAGCAGCCCCTATCATTTATGCACAGTTGCTGCTGGGTCAGCCCAATGACGGGTAAGAGCTGTTAAGTGCCACAGCCGGCTACGACCTAAGACAGGCCCAGTTCCCTACCCTTAATTCTTCTAATTTGCTTCTTAAAATTAAAACTAAGGGAGGAGATGAGGTAATGTTTACCCAAGTCAAACCTTGCCACAGGTGTCTGTGGGGCGCTACGCCCCACCCGCTTCCCGTAGCCAACTTCTCTCTTCCCCGAACCCAACTTCCCTATTCACCGCAGCCTATCACAGCACCCCCTCACAGCCATAACCTTATTTGGACATGTTGGCCTTCTCCTCTAGCCTCCCCCCTCCCTCCCAAATCTTCCCCCCACGCCCAGCAACAGCTTAGCCCTATCAGAAGACAACACGCTCACCCCCGCCAAACACTGCCTATAAAACTGCGCAGCTCTCCCTGAATAAAGGTCTTACCCTCCAGCAAGCAAGTGAGTGGTGTCTCTTCATTTAGTACTGTCAGGGAGACCACAGGGCACCAAACGGCGACCCTGTGACAACTTCTCCTTAACCCCCGTGAAGACCAGGGAGCCGGGCCTGAGCTCTCCTGACAACTTCTTCACCCCCCGCCGTTCCGGAGTGCACGCCGGACGGTCCACAACTAGCTCGTGTCGCTCCCCGGGCTGCAGCAGGGCTGATCACCCTCAGGCCCGGAAACAAAGCGGCACACTTTACAACCCATCCTGTCTTACAGCAGTTCAGTTTCTCCCTCCCTTTTTTTCTGTGAGGCTTTTGTGCCTTTGTTTACTTCCCCATTAGGGTATCCATTCTTGGTGAGCCATGGAGTTAATCCGGAAAACTCTGTTTTTCATTTAGGTAATCTAGTAATCAGGCACTGAGCTGAGTGTGTACACCTCTTGCCAACAGTTCTGCAATGGTCTCTTTTTTCCCTGGGGGTTGTTTTGTGTGTGGCACTCTTCAGCTCATTGTGTTCCACCCTGTGTGTCTGTGGACTTGGGTTCCTGTGCCTGGATATGTGTGCGGTTCTAACTTGTTGCTGTGGATGGCTCTATGGTCTGCACCCATGGCAGGAGAGACTTGGGCCCTGCTGCCTCTGTGCATCTTTTAAGCAATGTGGGACTAAGTGAGGAAGAGGGCAATTTCAGGATGTAAATCTCATATCTGTTTTTGTTTTTTCTGTTTTTCTTTGATTCAGCAGTTTTAGAGTACTTCTCCAGTCTCTATCATCCTCCAGAGTTCCAAGCAAGTGGTATTTTTTATTAGTTGTATCTGAAGGGAGACTTTTCCAGAGAATGTCTTATATTGTCATATTGATGTCACTCCTTGTGAGTAGTTTTTGAATTACTCAATGTCCTTTTTCTTAATAAGTCCATTCAAATGGTTTGTTTCTTTTGGAGTCAGTTTCAGTAGTTTGTGTCTTTCTAAATGTTTTAGTTTGTCAAAGGGCTGCCAATGCAAAGTACCAGAAATAGGTTGGCTTTTATAAAGGGGATTTATTTGGGGTAAAAGCTTACAGTTCCAAGGCCATGAAAAGTCCAAATCAAGACACCATAGGAGGCACTTTCTCACAAAAGCCAGCTGCCACATGTTGAAGCAAAATGGCCAAAAATCTCTGGTGAGTTTTAAGCTCAACTGAGGTCAGAAAGCAGATTGAGCAGCTCTGTGGGCCCAGCCTCTTAGAACCTCTCAGAAGCTTCTCTCCTTGCAGCAGAGCTGTGGGAGAAACTGGAGATTTTTCTCTCTCATATGGCAGGATGAAATATGGCAGCTTCCTTTTCCTGTCTCTGTCTGTGTATCTCTCTCTGTGTTGCCATTTATAGCAGACCCAGCAAGGGGGCAGAGACTCAACCTGAGTCACACCTCACTCGAGTAGTTCAATCAAAAGCCCTAAAGCAATCTTATCATGTAATCTAATCAAAGGACCCTTAACCGAATTTAATGCAATCAAATGATATCACACCCACAGGAATAAACTAGTTCAAAAACATAATCTTTTCCTTTTGGGGATTCATAAAAATAATCAAACTGCCAAACTAAATTATCAAACTTTTTGACAACTTATAATATTCTCTTATAATACTTTTATTTTTCTATTTGGCCTCTAGTAATACCTGCTCTTTCATTCAGATTTTAGTGATTTGAGTCTTCTTTCTTTTTCTTGTTTAGTCTAACTAAAGTTAATAAATTTTGTTAATCTTTTCAAAGACCAGGTTTTGGTTTTGTTGATTTTTGTCTGTTTTTGTATTCTCTATTTCATTTATTTCCACTTTATCCTTATTATTTCCTTCCTTCTACTTTATTTGGGTTTAGTTTGCTCTTCATTTTCCAGTTTCTTATAATGGGAGGTTATGTTCATGATTTGAGAGCTTTCATCTTGTTTAATGTAGTCACTTACACCTAAAAGTTTCCCTCTAAACACTGCTTTATCTGCATCCCATACTTTGTGGTTTCTTGTGTCTTCATTTTTATTCACTACAAATTATTCTCTAATTTACCTGTGACTCCTTGAACACATTCATTATTGAAGAGTGTTGTTTAATTTCTAAATATTTGTGAGTTTCTCAAATTTCATGTTGTTATTAATATCTAATTTTACTACATGGTGATTGACAGGTATAGTTTTAATTAATATAATCATTTAAAATTTATTAAAACTTGTGTTATGGCCTAGCATGTGTTCTAACCTGAAAAAGTTTCGATGTACACTTGAAAAGAGTGTGTATTTTGCTGTTGTTGAGGGAGTGTTCATAGATGTCTGCTAGGACTTGTTTCTGTATGATGTTATTCCAGACTTCTATTTCTTGTTAATATAGTGCCTAGTTGTTTTATCCCTTATTGAAAGTATGGTCTTAAATTATCCAACTATTATTATTGAACTTTTTCTTCCTTTAATTCTGTCAGGTTTTATACATGTATTTGAGGGGTCTGTTAGGTACACATATGTTTGTAATTACTTTATCTTACTGATGATTTGACCCTTTTATCATTATAAAGTGTCCCTCTTTATCTCTAGTAACATTTTTTTGTTTTAAAGTGTATTTTGAATGATATCAGGATAGTTGCTCCAGTTTTCTACTGTTTACATAGTATATCTATTTCCTTTTTCTATCATTGAATATAAAGTTGTCTCCTCTAGACAGCATCTAGTTTGATCTTGTTTTTTTTTTTTATTCAGTTTGATAATCTTTGTCATTTTATTGGATTGTTTAATATATGGATTGTGAATATAATAACATCTAAAAATAAATTTTTCCTCTGATTTCTTCTATTTCTTTAAAGACATAAAATTATATAAAGTAATAATTATAATAATTACTTTTGGGTTTTAAACATTATAAATATAATGTGTATAACTATAATACAACAAAAAGTGGGAAGAAAGAATGAAAGTATATAGAGGTAACATTTTTATATCTTACTGGAATCAGTTAATATAATTCTGAAGGTGATTGTGATAAGTTAAGATGTTTATGGTAATCCTTAGAAAAATCACTAAGGAAATAACTCAAAAAGCATAGTGAAAAAAATAATTTAAAAATTTTCTACTTCAGGAAATATTCACTTAATTCAAAAGAAAGCAGCAAAGAAGGAATAGAGGAACAAAAAAGACATGAGAATATAGAAAACAAAACATAAAATGGCATACATAAATCCAACTATATAGATAATATTACATGTGAGTGGATAAAGCAATCAAATCAAATAAAAAGGCTATCAGATGTATTTTTTAAAAATCCATCTATATGCTATCTGGAAGAAATATAGTATAGATTCAAAGATATAAATAAGTTGGAAGCAAAAGGATGGAAAAATATATATTATGGAAACAGTGACCAAACAAAAGCTGGTGTGGTCATACTAACATCAGACAAAATAGACTTAAAAATAAAAAATGTTATTAGACATAAAGAGGGACATTTTATAATGATGAAAGAGTCAATCCATCAGGAAGATAGAAAAAGTATAAAATATATGCATCTAAATCAGAGACCCATAATACAGGTAGCAAAAAGTAACAGAATTGAAAGGGGAAATAGACAATTCAACAATACCACTTGGAGACTTCAATATCCACCTTTCTATGATGAATAGAATAGATAGGCAAAAAAAAAAAAATCAAGGAAATAGAAGACTTGACCTAACAACTAAACCAAAACCAACGAGACCTAACAGATATCTATAGAATGTTCCACCCAACAACAGTAGCATGCATTCTTCTCAAGTGCACATGAAACATTGTCCAGAATAGGCCATATATTAGGGTGTGGAACAAACCTCAGTAATTTGAAATGATAGAGATAATACAAAGCATGTTCTCCAACCACAATGGAATGTCATTAGAAATAACAGAAAGAAATTTGGGGGACTTCCAAACGTGGAAATTAGACAACATATTCCTAAATTACAAATGAGTCAAGAAATTAAAAGGAAAATTATATCATACATTGAGATGAATCAAAATAAGACACAGCACACCAAAACTAAGGCATGCAGCTAAAGCAGTGCTGACAAGGAATTTATGGCTGCAAATTCCTATATAAAAAGAAGAGAGACCTCAAATCATTAACTTTACCTTACATTTTAACACACTTGATAAAGAAGAACAAAGAAGTAAGAGGAAGGGAGTTGATGAATATTAGAATGTAAATTAATAAAAGAGAGACTAGGAAAACAAGAGAGAAAAATCAATGAAACCAAATTCTGGATCTTTGAAAAAATTATAAACCATGACCAAGTAGGATTTATCCCAGGAATGCAAGTTTGGTTTAATATCCAAAAAATCAATTAACATAATACATCAGATCAGTAGATTTTTTTTTTTTTTAAATCACATGATCACCTCAGCAGACACACAAAAGTGTTTGACAAAATTCAACACCCTTTCATGATAAAAAAAATAAATAAAACCTAAGAAACTAGGAATAGAAGAGAACTTCCACAACCTGATGATGAACATATATTTTTTAAAAAATTAAAAACAAACAACCAAAGCTAATGTGATGGTTAAGCTCACATGTCAACTTGGCCAGGTATTGTTGCCTAGTAGTTTGGTCAAGAAAGCTCTGGTCTGATTGTTGCTGTGAGGATATTTCATGGACTTAAAATCATCAGTGAGTTAATTGCATCTATGACTGATTACATCTACAATCAACCAAAGAGTTTGCCTTCAGCAATGAGAGACGCCCAATCCAATAATTTGAAGGCCTTAAAAAGAGAAGTGATTTCAGCAGTCAGAGAGAGAATTACCATCTCTACTTCAGGCAGCCAGTTTCTTCTGGGGAACTCATCGAGGACCTTCATTGGAGTTCCTGGCTTGCAGCCTGCCCTATGGAATTTGGACTCATGCATGCCCATGATGGCGTGAGACAATTCTATAAAATCTCATAACATTTGCAGATCTCTCCTGTCAGTTCTGTTTCCCTAAAAAACCCTGACTAATACAACTAATATCATACTTAATGGTGAAAGACTGGATGCTTTCCTCCTAATTTCAGCAATAAGAAAAAGATGTCCACACCACCACTTTTTTTCAACATTGTACTAGAGGATTTATCCAGGGCAATAAGGCAATAGAACGAAACAGTAGGAATCCAAATTGGGAAGGTAGAAGTAAAACTATCTCTATTTTTAGATGGCATGTTCTTGAATGTAAAAAAATCCTAAGGAATGCACTAAAAGACAACAAGAACCAATAATGAGCTAGGAAGGTTGCAATACACTAGATCAATATAGAAAATAAAATTGTATTTCTTTGTACTATTAATGAAAATTCCTAAAAGAAATTAAGAAAACAATTCCATTATCAATAGCATGAAAAATGATAAAATACTTAGGGCTAAGTTCAACAAAAGTGCAAAACTTATGTTCTGAAAACTACCTAACACTATTGGTAGAAATTAAAGAAGATCTAAATACATGGAAAGCATCACACATTCATGGATCAGAAGACTTAAAATTGTTTAGATGACAATACTACCCAAACCGATCTACAGATTCAATACAATTCCTATCAGAATCCCAACTCACTACCTTGTAGAAATTGACAAGCAGTTTCTAAAATTCGTATATAATTGCAAGGGTCCCAAAATAGACAAAACAAAACAAAATAAAACTTTTGAAAAAGAAAGAGACAGTAGGAGGACTTACAATTCCTGATTTTAAAACTTACTAAAAGCAACAGCATTCAAGACAGTATGGGTGGCACAATAGAAAAAATGTATCAATGAAATATAATCATGGGTCCATAAATAAACCCATACACGCATGGTCGACTGATTTTTGTCAAAGGTACCAATACCACTCAATGGGGAAAAAATAGTATTTTCAACAAACGGTGCTAGGACAAATAGAGAGCCAGGTGCAAGCAAATAAAGTTAAACCCTTATCTCACACTATATACAAAAATCAACTTATGATGGAGAAAAAACTACAGAAATCCTAGAAGGAAATAATATGGTAAATCTTTATGACATTGGATTTGGCAAAGTATTTTTAGATATGATCCCAACAGAATGAGCAACAAAAGAAAAAAAATAGATAAATTGAACTTCATTAAAATAAAAAAAATTTGTGTTTAAAAATTTGCCACCAGTTCCTAAAGAAGTTGAATATAGATTTGCCCTGGGACCTGGCAATACCATTGCTAGGTATATACCCAGAAGAACTGAAAGCAGTGACACGGATAGACATCTGCACACCGATGTTCATAAAAGTGTTATTTACAATAGCCAAAAGTGGAAACAGCCCAGATGTCCATCAACTGAAAAATGGATAAACAATTTGAGGAGTATACACATGATGGAATATTATGCAGTGGTAAGAAATGAAGTCATGAAACGTGACAACATGGATGAACCTGGAGGACATTATGTTGAGTGAAGCAAGCCAGACACAAAAGGACAAATACTGTATGATTGCCCTATTATGAACTAAATACATTATGTGAAATATATTATGTGAAATATGAATATGGGTAAAATTGCATATATAAGACCATTTTTCTTTGAAGTTGAACAAACATAGGTTAATACTACAAAATGTTAATATCAGACAAAAAAACATATACTAAGTGAAGAAGATCAGACACAGAGTACTATATATTGTATGATTCCATTTATATAAAATGTAAATATAAATCAAATTTATAAAGATGAAATTAGATTAGTCGTTATGTAGGACTGAGGAAGGAATGCTAAGGGATGTGGAGTCTTTCTTTTTGGAGTAATGAAATTGCTCTAAAGTTTATGAGATGATGAATGTACAACATTGTGATTATACTAAAAGCCATTGATTATATACTTTGGATAGATCATATGGTATGTGAACATATCTCAATAAAACTGCTTAATAAACAAATAATAATTGTTCAAGAATAGCCAGAAATAGCAGCTATGTACAGAAGGGTAAACAGAGAGAGTTTGAGAGGTGAGGAATTTTTTGTTTATTATTATTATTATTGAAATAAAGGAAATGCTCTAATAATGATTGAAGTGATGAATGCACAACTATGTGATTATGCTAAATATCATTGTACATTTTGGATGAATTGTATGCTTTATTAATATGTATCAATAAAATTGATTTGTTTTAAAAAAGTTGTCACCAATAAAGTGAAAAGACAATCCAGAGAATGGGAGAAAATTTTTACAAATCATATATACGACAAGGATTGTATCTAATATATGTATAAAGAAACCTTTTTAAAGACAGAAAATCCAATTTAAAAAATGGCAAAGCATCTGAATAGACATGTCTCCAAAGCAGATATACAAATGGCTGATAAGCACATGAAAAGATTCATATACCATTAGTCCTCAGGGAAATGAAAATGAAAACCACAATAAGATACTACTTCATTCTCAATGGATAACTAGGAAAAAAAACTCCAAAAAACACTAATGTTGGCTAAGAAGTGGACAAATCAGAACACTCATACACTGCTGATGGGACTGTAAAATGGTACAGAAGCTTTGGAAAACAGGCAATTCCTCAAATGATTAAATCAAGAGTTACCATATAACCCAGCAATTTCACCCTAGAGAAATGAAAACATATGTCCAAGAAGAGATTTGCACATGAATGTTTATAGTAACCCTATTTATAATAGCCAAAAAGTAAAAATAACCCAAGGACCCATCAATGAATGAATGGATAAACAAAATGTGGTATATTCACATAATTATGGTAATTTTACCACCATAAAAAGAAATGATGTACTGATACATGGCACAACATGTATGAACCTTGAAAACATTATGAAAAATCAAAGAAGTCAATCACAAAGAACCACATATCACATGAGCCAATTCATACGAAGGTACAATATAGGGAGATCTATAAAGGCAGAAAGTTAATTAGTAGTTGCTTAGGGCTTGGGTCAGGGAGTTGGGGAAATAGGGCAGTGATAGTTAAAGGCTATGGGGTTTCTTTTTGAGGTGATGAAAACGTCTAAAATTTTGAGGTGATGGTTGCACATGTCATGTATATACTAGAAAATCAATAAATTGTAACTTTACATTGGTGAATTGTATGGTAGTGAATTTTATCTCAATTAAGCTGTTAATAAAATAGTGCTTAAAATAAGAAGAGTTTTGTAAAATTGCAGGATTCAAAGTCATTACACAAATATCAATCATAGTTCATATACCAATAATGAACTACTGAAATTTGGATTTATATATATTTCTTTTTTGGTGCTTTTATATGTGTATAAAACTTACAAAAGTGTAAAAAAAGAAATAGTTATAAGCCTAACAAATATGTACAAGACTGTATGATGAAAACTACCAAAACTAATGAAAGAAATTAAAGAAGACATAAACAGATGGAAAGATATACAGTTTTCACTGATTACTAACACAATATTACTGAGGTATCAATTCTTTCCAAATTAATCTATAGACTCAATGTAATTCCAATAAAAATCCCAGCATGAGTATTTATATCTATCAACAAACTTACTCTAAAATTTAAATGGAAAGGCAAAAGATCTGGAATAGCAAAAATAGTTTTGAGTAAGAAAACAAATTTTATGGTCTCACACTACCTGATTTCAAGACTCTCTAAAGCTATAGTAATAAAGATAGTGTTGGGGAAGCGGCTGTGGCTCAATCAGTGGGGCTCCCGTTTACCATGTGGGAGGCCCTGGGTTCGGTTCCCGGGGCCTCCTGGTGGGGGCGGGCCCGCCTGCACGGCGTGGTTGGCTGACCCAGCAAGCACAGGCAGCGGGAGGGCATAAATGAATAGGTAAATAAATAAAATCTTTAAAAAAAAAAAAAAAAGTGTTGGATTGGTGAAAGGATCAACAATAGATCAATGGGGACATAACAGACAACACAGAATTAAACCCACACACAAATATAACAAATATAGCCATTTGGTTTTTGACAAAGTTGTAAACCACTTCAGTACAGGAAGCATATCTTTTCAATAAACGGTGCTGGAATATCTGACATCAATATGCAAAAGAAAGGAAGGAAGGGAGGAGAGAGAGAGGGGGAGAGAGAGAGAATGTCATCCCATACCTCACACCTGTGCAAAAATTCTCTCAAAATGAACTATACATATAAACTTCAAACACTAAAACTTCTAGATGAACATATAGGATAAAATCTGTGTGACTGTGAGTTAGGCAAAGAAGGTTTTTTTAAAATTTGACATCAAATCGCAGTTCACAAAAGGAAAATTTGATAAATTGGACTTTATTAAAATTAAAAACTTTTGCTCTGGGAAAGATACTGTTAACAGAATGAAAAGACAAGTCACACACTGGTAGAAAATATACACAAATCACATTTCTGACAAAATGCTTATATACAGAGTATGTAAATAATTCTTAAACTCAATCACAAGAAAATAAATAATCCAATTAAACAATGGGCAAAATATCTGAACATATGCTTCAGTAAAGATGATCTATGGCTGCCTCATAAGCATTTGAAAAGATTTACAACATCAATAGTCATTAGGGAAATGCATATTAAAACTACCATGAGAACTTCATACCCCTATAAAAGTGACAAAATAAAAAAAAAAACAACAAAAAGCCTGAAAATACCAAATGCTGTCATGGATGTTGGCCAACAGAGCTCTGATTCTTTGCTAGTGGGGATTCAAAATAGTACAGACACTTTGGAAAACCGTTTTATAGTTTCTTATAAAGTTAAACATATACTTACCATACCACCCAGCAATCCCACTTCTAGATATTAACCATAGTAAATTGAAAACTTATGTCAACATAAAAACTGTAATACGAATGTTTATAGAATCTTTTTTCTTAATTGCCAAAACAGGTAATAATTCAGCCATCCTTCTACAGCTGAATGTATAAACAAACTTTGGAACTTCTATAAATGGAATATTATACTACTCAGCAATAAAAAGGAATGAACCAATGCTTTACACAACAACATGAATGGATCTTAAACTAATTTTGTTATGTGAAAGAAGTCAAATCCCAAAGCTGCATATTATATCATTCCATTTATTTGACATTCTGAAAAGGGTAAAATTATAGGTCAAAGAGCAGATCAGTGGTTGCCATGGATTGTGGAAAAAAGGAGGTGCTGTGTAATAGTGGGTCATTCAAGGGATGGTGATGGAACTGTTGTGGATGGTACTGGGGTGATGGATTCTATGCAATCATCAAAACTCATAGAACTGTACCCCAACAAGTGTGACTTAACTCTATGCAAATTTTAAAAGCTCAATCAGGGTGTGGGAGATGGAATGCAGGCTGTTTCAAATGACTCTGTTTTACAAATGTATATTTCACATAAGCTGAAGGTGGAGAAAAAAGGAGCTGACTTAAGTAACTTTGTAAAACAATGTTTTTGACTGGATACTGTAATACTGAAAACAAGAAGAATTGTACATAAGTACTGTAGCCTAATTGGCAAATCCTCACAAGGTTAAGCAATTCTGAAACTACCTTAGATGTATCCTAGGACTAAACAAATAAGGAAATAAATCACAGATAATGACAGACATGTTTCTCACTATAAAAGTTAAATATAGAAGTTAAAATTAAGCAAGGGTGTGAGATGAAGGGCTAGGGTCAGAGATATCAGTGTGAATCAGATTAATTTTAATATTCATATACACACATAGATACAGAAATATAGATATGCATGTATTCATTGGTTAGTAAACATCCATATATTTAGTAGCTTGGTCTGCTCAGAGATTCTGGAAGCACTGACATCCCAGTAGCAATGAGCACATTTGGAGCTTAAATCTTGATTTCTAAATACCATTCTCCAATAAAAGGAACCAGGGCTCCAAAAAAATGGCTAGTTCTAGGACTGGGACAGGGAAAATGCAAGATGACTCCCACAATCCTGTGGTGGCAGAAAGTAAGGAAGTTCTTTAAAAAATAAGTTTATGCTAAAATGATGTAGTAACTCTCAACGCCAAAAGCTGTAAGAATTTGAACAGTGTAACAATATTAGGTTATAACACCAAGAGCACAATAAATATTCATGAGTCTACAGGGATAGAAATAAATGATTGAATGAATAAATGGAAAGGAAAAGTTTCCCTTCCAGTAGAATCCCACTTAATAACTGAAGGAATGAGTGAAACATGACATGACTATTAGAACACACATGATCAATTGTTGATGGCAAGATCCACCAATGAAAGCTAAAATTTGTGCCCAAAACTCTTAAGCAGAAACAAGACATTTGCATATTCTCAAAGAATCTCCCCTTAAATTTATGATTAAATGGAGCAGTTTTAAAATATGACCACAAACTTGAAATGCAACTTATTTCCTCTCCCTCATAGTGTGAGCTGGACTTAGTGACCCACTTCTAATGAATAGACTGGAAAGGGAAAGTAATAACTACACAATGGAGAAACCTGGCAGATACCACTTGTGATGGTTTGAAGCTGTAAGGACCTTAGAAAAGTTATTTCTTAAAGCTAATCCATTCCTGTGGGTGTAAACCTACTGAAAGTGGACCTTTTGATTAGATTACTTCAGTTAAGGCCTGACCAAGTGTGGGTCTTAATCCTCTTACTGGCATCCTTTATAAGAGAATGAAATTCAGACAAAGAAAGAGAAAGCCTTGGAAGCAAGAAGCTGAAAGCTAAGATCAGAAAAGAAGAGACAGACCAGCAGATGCCACCATGTGCCTTGCCATGTGATAGAGGAATCCAGGAGTGCCAACAGCCAGTCTTCGGAGAGAAAGCATCCTCTTGATGATGTCTTGATTTGGACATTTTTCTCATCCTCAAAACTGTTAAGCTTGTTAACTAATAAATTCCCATTGTTAAAAGCCAACCCATTTTATGGTATCTGTCTCAGTACCTTTAGCAAATAGAACCTTACCAAATACTCAAGGTTAACATAACCTGTAAGATGTCAAGTTATATGCCCCCTGATACCACACTATGATATCCTGTGGTATTCTTCCCCCAAAATATATGACCTCAGTCTAATCAGGAGAAAATATCAAACTCAAATTGAGGGAAATTCTTCAAAATACCTGACCACTATTCTTCAAACATTTCAAGGTCATGAAATACCAAGAAGATTGGCAGGGACTAAGGAGATATGATGATTAAATGCACTGTGGTTTCCTGAATTGGATCCTGTAACAGTAAAAATACATCCGTGGAAAACTGATAATAAACTGTAGTTTATTAACTACTCTGTTAATAGTAGTATTGTACCCACATTGCTTTCTTAATGTTGATAAATGTGCCATGGTCAAGTAAAACGTTTACATTAGAGGAAGCTGGGTAAAGGATATACCACTCTACTATCTTTTCAATTCTTTTGTAAATCTAAAACTGTAAATCTAAAACTATTTAGAAGTAAAAGGTTAAAAATTACATTTGCCAAAAAGTGCGCATTACTTAATGAAAAGTTAGTCATAAAATATGCCCATGTCATCATATTGTACTAAAAATGTCAGGATGTACAATTATACTTGGTTCCAGGAAATAACTTTCCAAAGTTTGGTATAAGAGAGTTTCTTATATATGAACAGTTTTCTTTTATTAGTATTGAAATGCTAGCTTGCTTTTTTCCCTCATTCTAGGAAAAAAAAATCCTGGTCCCAAACGTTTATTTTAGTTATTTACAGAAATTTACTTTCTAGTATTTTTTATAAAACCCATCTTCCATATTCATAAATTTCATGCACAGCTCTCCTGATTTCTAAAAATCACAATAGCTTGATCCGCCACCACTAGGATACTGACATAATCCTGACTCAAGGAAGCAAGCAAGGCAGAAACTCTCCTGCTGATTTCTAAAGGCCTTAGCATGAAGTAGCCTGGGAAATGTAATCTTGAGAAATGAACAACAATTTACACAGCAGACACTGATCCGAGCGTATCACATTACTCCTTTGTCCCTCATGAACCCTATTAGCTCGTCCAGTTACTGGCTTCCTTTTACATGAGGGCAGGTGACTTCCCCGAGGCCTGCTCCCAGAGCCCAGGCCCCTCCGGCCCCCGCGCCAGGAGCCCAGGTCCGCCTCGGCCCCCGCCGCCTCGCCCTCCCCGCCGGTTGCCAGGCTCCCTCTGCGCATGTGCATCCCCGCCTCCTCCTCCTGGCTGGTCTCTCCCCGGCCTCCAGCCCCTCGTGGGAGACAATCCAGGCCTCCGGGCCCACAAAGCGTGGGAGCAGCAGGTGAGCTCCGGAGAGGTGGGCGAGGGCGGGGGTGGGGACCACGCGCCCTGGGGGGTGGGCTGGAGGCGGCTAGAGCCGGCGGTAGTGGAGAGCCCCGCGCACCCTGCATGGGACCCTAAGTGACTACGGCGCCGGCGGGGGTGACCGGACGGCGGGGCAGGGGCGTCTCTGGCCGGAGTAGGGGCCGGTATCCGGTGCAAGGACGCGAAGTTGAGGAATCCGCGCGTGTTCAGCCTCTTCACTAAGCGGGCGGCGCATTCCGTCAGGCCGTGGGGAGGAGTGCGCGTGCGTAGGGCGTGGGCCTGCGGGGAGGGGCGGGACTGCGGGGACGCGTGCGTGGCGTGGCGTGGCGCGTCGCTGTGCCCGCCCGCTGGTAGCTGGCAGGGGCGCCGGCTGTAAGTGAATTGCAGGGCCAAGCTGACCGACTCGGGGCTCGGTTTCCTTGCGTGGAAAGTTGGGGCCACAATAATCCTTGCTGCATGGGGCTACACTGAGCATTACGTTTTGTGAGCTGCTATTTTGTTTATTGTGTATATGATACTTAATACTCTGGGAGGGTTTTCCTGAGAAATTGGAGCTTGGACTGGTCACGACCCCCTCCGTGCCTCAGTTCCCTCATTTGCAAGATGGAAACTGGCCACCAAGGCCCTTTCCTGACTCTGACAGTCCCACATCCCAAGTTACCATTTGCTTATCTATTTATTACGTATTCATTTGTTATTTGTTTTGTATAATCATGACACAGTGTCCTGAAGCCATCGAAAGCTGTGACGGTCGAAGGTCTGGGACAAGTTTAAGAAGAGAGGTGAGCAGGAGCTGAGAGGGGTTGGCATGAGACAGACAGCAGAGGAATTCTCACCTCTTTTAGAGAGTTTGTGAGGGCATGGTCGGGATGAAAGGCTCACCAGCCACATCTTAGGAAATTCTGTCATCACCCCTCCCCAAACACTCCTACGCCCCTCATTCTTAGTTCACCCCTTCCCAAGATGAGCTGCTGTCACACAATGTCCCATACTACAGGTGACATCTAGAGAGACTGAGACTTCCTCTCTTCTGTCCTTATGGCGGCACAGAATGGTAGTGCAGGAAAGTCCTATTTAGATGATCTGTTTTAACAGATGGAAAAGAAATTGAGTCTGAGGAAGGTGACTGGTTCAAATCATGCAAATTGTTCCTGGTAGAAGGAAGTTTAGAAGTCAGATCTGCTGATATCCGGGCCTCTCCTAAACACTTTGTCACTGTTAGGTCGGAGTCAGTTTCTTATTAAAAGATCCTTTTGAGAAAGTGTAAGCTAGTTAGAACAAACTTTTTTTTTTCATTATCTTGCCTTAAACAACCCCATCTCTTTTTCAGAAGTTTCTTGAATTATCAGATCTCAAGGGATTAATGGTATTAGCAGAGAAATAGATAAACAATATAGACTGAGTTTTTTTCCTACAGAGTGAGTTTTGACTAAGCCAAAGTGTTTCCTCCTTTAGATTACTGTTATTTGTTAAACTCATCCTCTCATGTTTTTAATTTTTGTGTCACAGAACCTAAATTGGTAATAAATCAATAAGAAACAAATGTTTACATTCACTCAGTGAAAAGTGTCATGTCTAAGCTCAACATATATCGGAGTCACACATGGACACGTAAGTATCTCGTGTATAGGCAGGTGAATCCAGTAGCAGCAAGGCAGGCCAGACTTCTAATTTCTTTCTTCCTTCTCTCCCAGCTCTACCTTTTCCAGGAAGAGCAGAAAATGAACAAATCCCAGGTGAGTTGTGTATTTAGGTGAGTAGGCTTTCTGAAGTTTAGAAAGATACATATTTTTATGGTGGAAAAGTAGAAAAAAGCAAAAATTAAGACATTAAGGGAAATATAGCTAGAGTAGCAAATCAAAAGCGGGGCAGTTGGCAGAATTCAATGCAAGGCTTTTAATTTTACAGATTTCTCAAAGTTGTACAATTTTCTCTAATTTTTCAAACAACAACATTGACATAAACACAAATTATTTGATTATTTATGTTGCCAAGTTTTACAATCTTTTCTTTTATGGTTTTTGTACTTAATTTATAGCTTTTAGAGGCACAGTTAGAAAATCCTTCCCTCCTTCATGGTTATAAAGAATCAGCTCGAGTATTAGTATTTTAATGTATTTCTTATGTTTAAATATTTAATCCTTTTGGAGCTTATCTTAGTATGCAAGAAATTTAAAACAATATAATTCCATTCACCACCTCCTACCCTATGTTCTGTTGTCATTGTGTTTTACTTTTCCTTGTGATCTAAACTCCATAAGAGATTATTATTGTTCCTTTAATCAGTAAATAGGCCTTTATATTTACTCAAATATTTGCCCTTTCCTGTGTTCTCCCTTCCTTTTAACAGTTTCATTCTTCCATCTAAGATAATTTTCTTTCAGCCCAAGGAGCTTCTTTTATTTTTGTGGGGTTGGGGGTTAGGTCTTTTAGTAACAAATTCTCTCAACATTTTGTTGTTGTTGTTATTGGGAAATATCTGTTTCTTCTTCATCTTTGAAGGATATTTTCACTAAATATAGAATTCTAGGTTGAGAGTGTGTGTGTGTGTTTAACCTTATAGAACTTTAAAGATTCTATTCCAATACCTTCTGGTCTCCATTGTTTTTAGCCTGAGAAGTCAGTTTTAATTCTTATTGCCCCTTAAGGGCAATCGATCTTTTTTTCCTCTGGCTACTTAGGAAAATTTCTCTTTTTCTTTAGTTTTCAGCAGGTGTTACTTGATATGGCTTGGTTTGGTTTTCTCTATATTTATCCTGTGTTAATGGGACTTTTTCATTCAAGGCATGATGTCTTTTGGTTTGAGAAACTTGTCAGGCATTTTTTTCTTCACATATTCTCTACTTTCCTTCTGGCACTCCAATTATACATATTAGATTTCTCACTTCCCTATATATCTTATGTTCTTTTCTGTATTTTCCTTCCTTTATCTCTTCTGACTTGAATCTAAGTATATTCTCCAGACCTATCTCTCAAGATGCTTATTCTTCAGCTATGTCTATTCTCCCATGTACCAACCCATTGTTTCTTTTCCCATTGAATTTTTTTTTTTTTACAGTGTAAAAAGTAATTTTATTATGTGTAGCAAATTAAGTTAATAAATTTTTTATTTACAGAATTAAATATGTGATCATTCCACTGCTTAATTATCAAAGTCAAACTTAGTTCTCTGAAGCTTGAAACAATGAAACAAGATTTATCTTCGATAGTCCTCTTAAAAAGAATCCACAGCTGTTTCCAGTCACCAGAATATAAAGGTTAGGTTATATATCCAGGAATGGGTTCTGGAGCCAGTTTCCTTCTGTGAGATTTGCTACACAACAGTTAATAACCTAGATTATTTTGATTATCCAGTTAAAGCACATTTGCAAGCAGAATAGTTTTTAGCCTTTACCAGATTTCAGAAATATACAGCATGAATACATGTGCTATCTCATTCATTACAGATATTAGAAAACATGTAGTTTCCATTATTCCATTATTTCTATTGATCAGTGCTGATACAAGCAATGTATTGAAATAAAACAAGGAACTAGAATGTTCCCAATAGGCTGAATGCTAGCAAGGTAGCACAAAGAAAGCCTAGTGGGGAGTTTTTTTATGGTCAACTCCACAGCAAATCAGAAACTGCATTCTAAAAGCCTTGGTAATGACCACCCATTGAATTTTTAATTTTTGTGTATATTCAATTCCAGAATATCACTTTTTCCCCCTCAGTTCTCTACCCGTATTTAATGTCCATGTATGTAGTTCCTTTAACCAGATCCCCTGTTGTCTCTACTGTATGTCATTTCTCCTTATTTTCAATTTAGTATCATGTTTGTTTGTATGTAATTTTTTATTTAAGTGTGGGCATTGTATGTGTAAAATTGTAGGGGGGCTTTGAGATCTTTGAGTTTGGGATGCAGGTATTTTCTTCAGAAAAGATTTATATGTGTTTCTGGCAGCCAGCTAGGGGTGGTCCTGGGTAACTTTCATCCAATAGACTCCTAGGGCTGGAATATACCTGGGTTACCATTCAACTCTTTGAATTTCAAACCAAACTTATTATACTCTGAACTCCAGGTTTTGTTTTTCTAGTAACATGAGTCTGTCAGCATTTCAACTCAGTTTCTTCTGGAATCACAGATGTCCCAAATGTTTGACTAACCTCTCTAGGTCTGTTCTCAGTTTATTGGAATAATATTCTTAAAAACATATTTAAGGATATTGATAGAATTAATTTTTCTCTTCTATTCCTAGTATTTATTTTGGTTTATTAGCACTCACTTCTAGAAGTCTTGATATTTATCTTTTATGCTGTTGGTTTTCCTCAAATTTCTGGTAAATCTTGGGTTGCCATTCATATTTAAAAGTAAAGACCTAGTTTGGCCTGAGCCAAATTTACATAAATTCTTTTCAATTTTACATTGTCCATCTTTCTCTCTGCTATTAATATACCATTTTACATTGCAGTCAACAACGTGTGAGAGATTGTTTCTCTGCATTCTTGCCATCACTCGGTATTATCACTGCTTTTTGTTTTAGCCGTTCTAACAGAAATATAATACGACATGATTGTGGTTTTAACTTGCATTTCTCTAAAGGCTAATGATGTAGAAAATATTTTCATGTGTGTCTAGTGTCCACTTTCTTTTTTCTTCATGTCTTTTGCCCATTTTCTTTTTTTTTTTTTCATGTGCTTTTTTTTTTTTTTTTTTTTATTATGGGTAAAAATCAAAATTCTCACAATACATACAAACATTTGTAAAATGATATATAAATATATATGCATATATGTGTATTTGCTTACAATAATGTTATTTTATATATATATATATACATATATTTTAAGAGGTGCTTAGATTACCTAAAATATTATACGGAACCCACTCGGATTCCCATGTTGCCCACCTCCCACACCTCCCACCACATCCAACACAAACATCTCCCATAGTGTGGCCCACCAACCTCAATGAACTTACACCTCCTGGAGCCTTGCCACCAACCATAGACCACAGTTCACACTGTAGACCACACTCTCTCCCACTCAGTTCTGAGTGGTGTGTGCTGATTTAAAATGGCCTACATCCATTGCCACAATAGTACTCAGGACAACCTCCAACTCCCAAAGAAGCCCCTGTATTTCAACTGCTCATCCCCTCCCTACCCAAAAAACTGTCAAGTGGCCACTGGCTCCACCTCATTGTTATAATTTCTTGCATTGCAAGAATCACCATATGTGAGCAAGAGAATACCATCAAGTCCACTCTAGTCCATAGTTCTTCCCCCAATCCAGAGGCGACTGGGATGGTGATGTCCACTCCAACTCCAAGTGAGAGAGGGCTTATATCCCATGGATATGGTGGGTGGGATGATCCTGCCTGCAGATGCAGGCCCTCTCCATTCCCTGGGATGGCCATTTCCCATCGTTGTCTCCTCACCAGGTGACTTGGATGAGTCCATTGAGCTGTAGGGTAGGAGTTGCAGCTCCACCTAGATTTCATGTACACCTGGCACATAGGTAGGTGGGAGGCTCCAGTCTCTGGAAGTATACCTAAGAAACTCCAGCATCACATGTAGGTTTGAATAGAAGGGACTGGTGAACCATGTGCAGGGAGGACTTATTTGAGTCTAATTCTGTCACTCTCAGGAGCACAGATTACAAAATAGAACCCACTGATAAGGCATCAGTCTCTGGGGCTATCCCCCCTTATATAAGACCAGGGTGTCTCCGGAGCTCTCAGGAACCCCACTGAGTGGGGTGATAGCTTTTGCCCATTTTCTAAATGGATTGTTTTATTTCTGTTGAGCTTTGAGAGTTCTTTGTATATTCTAGACAGTGGTCCCTTGTCAGCTATATGATTTGAAATATTTTTTTCTCAATTTGTAGCTTGGCTTTTAATTTTCTTCCCAGGGTCTTTTGCAAAACAAAAGTTTTAAATTTTGAAGTCACATTTATCAGTTTTTCCTGTTATGGGTCATGCTTTTTTATCAAGTCTAAGAACTCTCCATCACTTTGTATAAGGTGTGAAATTGAGGTTAATTTTTTGCCTATAGATGTCCAATTTTTCAAGCACCATCCGTTGAAAAGCTATCCTTCCTCCATTGAACTGTCAAAAATCATCTGGCCATATTTAAGTGAGTCTATTTCTGGATTCTTTATTTTGTCCCTTTAATCTGTGTGTCTATCTCTCTGTTGATACTACTCTGTCTTAATGACTGTAGCTATATAATAAGGCTTAATATTGGGTAGAGTGACTCCTCCCACCTTATTCTTCGTTTTCAAGATTGCTTTAGCTATTCATAGATCCTGTACCTTCCATATTAATTTTAGAATAAGGTTATCTATGAATACCAGAAACTTTGCTGGGATTTTCATAGGAATTGTATCTAGGAAACCAATTTTAAGGAGTAAGGTGTTTAATGACTGATTCAGCTGTTTTTTTTTTTTTTTTTTTTTTATGGGTAAAAATCAAAATTCTCACAATACATGCAAACATTTGCTAAATGATATATAAATATATATGCATATATGTGCATTTGCCTACAAAAATGTTATTTATATATATATATATACATATATTTTAAGAGGTGCTTAGATTACCCAAAATATTACACGGAACCCACGGATCATCCCACCCACCATATCCATGGGATATAAGCCCTCTCTCACCTGGAGTTGGAGTGGACATCACCATCCCAGTCCCCTCAGGATTGGGGGAAGAACTACGATTCAGCTGTTTTTGTAAACACATATCTTCCTTTCTCTAAATGTAGTATTCCTTCTACTCTTACTTACTTAAGTCATTCATTCACTTAGCAACTATTTATGACTGTTCTATGCCTTATTGAGTCTTACTGAATTGCAAACTCTTCTCTAATAGAGTTTCTGTATTTTAAGCTATCCACTTAGAATGTGAGAACTATTTAAAAGGAATTTGCAGCTCCCTTGGCAGAGCATTTAGGACAGAAGAAAATGACCCAGATGTGTTTCGTTAGCCATTCCTTTCTGATTTACCTCATTTCAGCTTGCTTATTGATAGACTTTAATTTCTTGTTTTAGCTTCTCAGTTGGAGTAGTAGTGCCACATCTGATATTTCAGTGAAGCTTAGTTATATAATTGGATATAAAAACTTAGTTTATATACCCTTTAAAATTAACTGAAGACCATATAACTTGTTTTTTGAGCTACATGAGCACTTCTCTTTCAGTCGTTTAAAGAAATCCTTTTTATCTCCCACAGTCATCTGCCACGCTTTCCCAGAAGTCAGTTTACATTTGTTACCACCTTTGCTTGTATGTCATATAGTGCACTTTTTAAATTCTTTTATTTATTTTTTTTAAATGTAGATGTTACTGTTGCTTTGATGGAGAGTAAAGGTGGTGTCCTTTTTGGGACTTGGCCTATCTGAATGGCTTCTCCCATTGATGAGATTTTGCCTGCTCATAGAAGTTTCCATCATCCCAGACCTCGCAGCCATTTCTCCATTGTTGCTTAGCTTGGTGCTGCAGATGAAAAGTCAGATACCAGCTTGATTTGCCTTCCTTCAGGGTCATTGTGTTTTGTTTGTTTGCTTGTTTGTATTGGTATATTTTTGAAGGATATATTTTTATTATTGGAGCTCACAAATTTCTTTGGATCAGGGACATCTTGTTTAATATAATTGTTATCATCTTTACTTTTTTGCTGTTATCTTTTTCTCCAACATCTGTGTTCTTTTCAAGAATTCCTTCTGGAATGATATTGCATCTTCTGAATCTTTCTTCCATGCTTTGTAATTTATGTTCATTTCCATTACTCTTTTTATACTGTTTTAGAAAATTTGCATTATTTTATCTTCCATGTCCATTCTATTTCCAAGCCTTCTTAACGTCCTTTCTAAAAAAAAAAATTTAATTTTCACAATTCAGCAACCTTCACAATTTATCAACTCAACTCATAGCCAGTGCTGTTTCAATTATAACCTCACTCATGCCTGCCAAGATTATTTTGAAGCAAATCTAAGATAATAGATATAACACCTATATAATTTTTATCTAGATTCAGCAGTTGTTAACATTTTGCCTCATTTGCTTTATCTCTACTCTATTTTTTCCTGGTGAAATGTCTTTTAAGACTCTGTGCTGCGTGGGTCCCTTCCCATATCTTTTTTTTTTTTTTAAGATTTTATTATTTATTTATTTATTTATCCCCCTCTTGCTGCTTGTGCTCACTGTGTCCATTTGCTTTGCGCTTTTCTGTGTCTGCTTGTCTCCCTTTGTTGCGTCATCTTGCTGCGCCAGCTCACTGCACTGCGTGGCCGGCTTGTCTTCACCAGGAGGCCTTGGGAATCAACCTTGGGCCTCCCATATGGTAAACAGGAGCCCAACCAATTGGGCCACAGCCGCATACCTTTTTTTTTTTTTTTTTTTTTTTTTATTATGGGTAAAAATCAAAATTCTCACAATACATACAAACATTTGTAAAATGATATATAAATATATATGCATATATGTGTATTTGCTTACAAAAATGTTATTTTTTATATATATATATACATATATTTTAAGAGGTGCTTAGATTACCTAAAATATTATACGGAACCCACTCGGATAGTGGCCACTTGACAGCCGCATACCTTTTTAACTTACAGTTTATCTGTGAAGAAACCAAGACTTCATAGCATGAACTTTCTCACATCTTCAGTTTTACTGGTTATATCCCTGTGGTGGTGTTTAACCTTTTTATGTGATCCCTGTGCTTTCTGTAAATGGTAGGACATAGAGGTTGAAACCTGCTTTAGGCTCAGATTTTGGTACGAATTCTTCAAAGGTCATGCGTGTATTTCAGTCAGGAGCAGTGGAAGGTCTGATTGTCATTTTGTAATGTTTGCACTTTTGTAATGTTTGCAAGCCATTGGTGATTACTCTCTCAATTCATTAATTCATTAGGAATTACAAAATGGTGGTATTCTAACTCTATAATTCCTCTTTCATTTATTAGCTGAAATATATCTCTTAAGAGCAACTTCCTCTGTTAACTTAAAAAAATTTTTTTTATTAGAGAAATTGTTGGTTTTCAGACCAATCATGCATAAAATAAAGGATTCCCATACACCACCCTACCACCAACACATTGCTTTGGTGTGGAACATATGTTAAAATTGATGATAACACTTTTTTCTAATTGAGCTAATTTTTTTAACAGTGGTTATTTTTGTTACAATTGATGAAAAATTATTGAAATAGTACTATTAGCTATCATCTGTAGTTTACATTAGGTGTATTTTCTTCCATACAGAACTCAGTTATTAACACCTTGTATTAGTGTTGTATATTTTTTATAATTCATGAAAGACCATTCTTATGCTTTTAATATTAACTATAGTCTATCAACTACAACAGGATTCACTGTGTTATACAGTTCTGTGTTTTCTTTTAATTTTTATTCTAGTAACATACACAACCTAAAGTTTCCCCTTTTAACCACATTCCCCTATATAATTCATTGCTGTTAATTATACTCACAATAATGTGCTATCATCACCACCATCCACTTCCAAACTATTACAATCAACCTACATAGAAATTCTGTACAAATGAGGTATCAGCTTCCCATTCTCTAACTCCATTCTGTCTCCTGGTGACCTATGTTCTAGATTCAATGTTATGAGTTTGCTTATTATGATTAGTTCATATCAGTGAGATCATACCATATTTGTCCTTTTGTCTCTGGCTTATTTCACTCAGCATAATGTCCTCAAGCCTCATCCATGTTGTACTTCATTCCTTTTTATACTTGAAAAATATACCATCATATGTATATGCCACATTTTATTTCTTCATTCATCCATTGATGGACACTTGGGTTGCTTCCATCTTTTGGCAACTGTGAATAATGCCGCTGTGAACATCGGTGTGCAAATATCTGTTTGAGTCCCTGCTTTCAGTTCCTAGTAGTAGGACTGCCAGGTCATATGGTAATTCTACTCTCCCAGTTTCTGTTTTGTATTTTTTTTAAAGGATTTATTTATTTCTCCTCCCATCGTTGTTTTTGTGCTTGCTGTCTGCTCTCTGTGTTCTTCTGTGTCTTCTCTTTAGGCGGCACCGGGAACCAATCCTGGGACCTTCAGGAGTGGGACAGAGGCGCTCAATCTCTTGCACCACCTCAGCTCCCTGGTCTGCTTTGTCTCTTATTGTTTGTCCTCTATTTCTCATTTTGTTGCATCATCTTGCTGACCCAGCTCTCCACATGGGTCAGCACTCTGCAGGCTAGCACTCCTGTGTGGGCCAGCTCTCCTGCATGGGCCAGCTCTCCTGCACCGGCCAGCACTCTGCGCAGGCCAGCACTCCGCACTGGCCAGCTCTCCACTTGGGCTAGCTCGCTGCATGGGCCACCTTGCCTTTCACCAAGAGGCCCCAGGAATCGAACCCTGGACCTCCTATATGGTAGAAGGGAGCCCAATTGCTTGAGCCACATCCGTTTCCCTCCCAGTTTCTGTTTATCAGTGACTATTTTAGACTCTGTCATTTTTGAAGGACAGTTTTGTTGGAAGAATTTTTGGCTGATGGATTTTCTCTTTCAGTACCTTAAATATATCATACCACTGCCTCCTTGCCACCATGGTTTCTGATGAGATACAGTCATCAGACTATTATTGAGGATCTCTTGTATGTGAGGAATCACTTTCTCTTGCTGCTTTCAGAATTCTCTCTTTATCTTTGGCATTTGGCATTCTGATTAGTATGTGTCTTGTAGTAGGTCTGTTAACATTTATTTTGTTTGGAGTATGTTGTGCTTCTTGAACATGTATATTTATGTCTTTCTTAAGAATTGTAAGAGTTGGGAAAGTTTTGGTCATTATCTCCTTAAATATTACTTCTGCCCATTTTCCCTTCTGTTCTTTTGGTATAACCATGACATATATGTTTGCATGCTGTTACTTTAATCCCTGAGACACTGCTCGTTTTTTTCTTTTTTATGTCTGTTCTTCTTACTGTATTATATCGATTGTCCAATCTTCTATTTCATTAATTCCTTCTGCCTGTTCAGAATCTGATGTTGTGTGCCTCTAGTGTATTTTTTAATATACTTTCTTATTTTTTATTTTTTAAAAGAAACTTAGAGTATGTAAATGTTACACAAAAAATATAGGGGATTCCCATATGCCCTGCTCCCTAGCCCTGGCACATTTTCCCACATCAACAACATCTTTCATTTGTGTGGTACATTTGCCACAATTGATGAACACATCTTGGAGCATTGCCACTAAGCGATGATTAAGTTTACATTGTAGTTTACACTCTCTCCTGCAATTTTTGCACATTATTACAAGATGTACAATGGCCTGTATCTGTCATTGCAGTGTCATTCAGCATAATTCCCAAATCCTGAAAATAACCCCAAATTACACCTATTTTTCCCTCTCTCTCCCTGCAGAACTTCCAGTTGCCACTGCCTCCACATCCATCATAAAAGTTCTTCCATTGCTAGGATCACAACAAGTCTACAGGAGAACAACTGTAAGGCTACTGTAGTCCATCGTCCATTCCCCAATCCTGAGGATTCTGTGATGGTGATGCCCACTCCACCTGTAATTGAGTGGGGGCTTAGTTTCCATGGGGCAGATGGATGGGACTTTCTTGCTTGCAGTTGCAGACTCTCTCTATTCCTTGAGATGGTCGTTGTCAGTCATCATCTCCTTGTTAATTGTCCTAGGTGAGTCCAATGAACTGGAGAGTAGGTGTTGCAAGTGTGATGAGATTCAGGGCCTAACTGGCACATGGACAGCCCAAAGACTTAAGTCTTTTGGACACACAAGTATCAACTCTAGTACTAACTATAGGTTCAAATAAATGGGCAGCAGAGCCATGTGTAAGGAAAACACGACAGTCCAATTCTATCCCACTGGGGAGCGTAAATTCCAAAGTAGGGCCCACTGGCAGAGTGCCAAACTCCCTTGCCTATAGTGTCTGGATGTCTCCAGAGTCCTCAGGAACCCCGATATTTGAGATACTATTACTTTGGCAGTCAATGAGTTCCTCCTGAGACATGCATAAGTGTAACCTCTGAAGTGACCTCCCGACTCATTTTGAAGTCTCTTAGCCATATAAACTCATTTGTCTTTACCTTTTTCCCCTTTCGGTCAAGGTCTTTCTCCAGTTGCATTGTTGGTGCTTGATAGTAATCCCTTGGTGCCAGGGAGGCTCATCCGTGCAGGTCATGTCCCACTCTGGAGGGAAAGTGATGCATTTATATGCTGAGTTTTGGCTTAGAGAGATGCTACATTTGAGCAACAAGGAAACTCTCAGGAAGTAATGCTTAGGCACCCTATAATACTATGCTAAGTTTCAATTTCAAAAGTAAAGATTCATAAGTACAGTCATCACAATCAAGGGCCTGTCAATGGTCCATCCTCCTCCACTAGTCACTGCCCCTGTACTCAGGGAATTCTTGCTGTCCCACTAGAGAAAGTGCCAGAGCTCTCCAGGATGGGAATTTGATATTTCTTTGGTTATTTTATGGATCTTTACCCTCTGTGACAATGCCCCATGAACACTTGAACACATTCATATGCCTTATAGGTATGCCCCAGGTGAACCTCCTCCCATTCATCCCCCATCTCTGACACCCTGCACCAGTGATCCTCCCCTGCCATAGTTGTAACCCTTCTGTGATCCTAAACTTCTTCCAAATTGAAGCCAACAAAATAAACAAATACAATTAATAGGAAGATGATATAATAATGATGATTTTAAAAATAATGAATAAAATACAAAAAAAAATTTTTTTAAGTTTGAAATAATAAAAAAATATAAAATAAAAAATTTTTTTAACATTATGTCTTTTATCACTGTAAGATGTGTTGTCTTGTTTGTATAGTGACATTTGCTTCCATTTATTCACCCAGTGTCTTATTTTTTTCATTTTGTCTTCAAAGAAGCTTTAGGTTACAGAAAAGTCACATACAGAATATAGGTGATTCCCATATACCCAACGTCCTCTCACTTTCCCCTACTAATAACGTTTTATATGTGGATAGTACATTTGTTACAATTGATGTACAAATATTGAAACATTGCTACTAACCATGGTTAATGATTTATATTGTGGTTTACTTTTTGGATCATACACTTCTATAGATTTTGATGAAGTTTTACGTAGTCTGTATCATTCCTTGCAGGATCATGTAGAACAATTCCATTGCCCCAAAAATGTCCTGTGTTCCATCTATTCTATTCCTCCCTCCCTCTCCCCTCAAGACCCACAGTAACCACCAAAATTAACTCATTGAAGGATCAGATATTCATAGTTACTTGCAACAACATTGAGGGCTTGACATACTGGGCTGTCCTTCCCTATTAGGCACTACCTATGTTCTTGAGAGACTACTGTTCCTCTATTTGAGATCATAGCAGGACTCCCCAGGATGGGATTGCAACACCTTGTTGCTCATTTTGTGAGTCTCCACTCCCTAATATAACACACTTTGACAAAATGAATGCTACACACTTCCTAGAACCCTGCCCCAGGTACGACCTGTCCCACATGCCCCCCACATCCAACACCTTAAACCAGTAACCCTCCCCTACCATATTTGCCAAAAGAACATTCCCAACGTTGTGGTTTCAACCACATACCTGCAAATCCCCAGAGTTCACCTTCTCCCTCCCCCAACCCTTGCCCCAGTTCCATGGACAGTCTAACCCACGCTCCCCACCCTATCCTCCTCACACACCAGCACCACCCAGCCCAATAGCATCACTGTACCACTGTTATGCCCATCCACTGCACAACTATACCCTTTCACCTTATCATAGATTTTGCCCATATTGGTATTGACTCACAACCTTCTTCTCCCTTTCTACCTCCTATAAACCTGTCTTCCAGACTCTAGCTTTGTGAGTCTGCTCAATTTGCTTAATTCATATCAGTGAGGTCATGTAATATTTGTCCTTCAATGCCTGGCTTGCTTCACTCAATATAAGGTCTTCAAGATTCATCCATGTTGTCCCGTGTGTTAATACTGCATTCCATCTTACAGCTGAGTAATATTCCATTGTATATATATACCACAATTTGCTTATCTATTCATCTGTTAATGGACATTTGGGTTCTTTCCAACTGTTGGCAATAGTGAATAATGCTACTATGAATGCATATATCTATCTGTTCATGTCCCTACTTTCATGCTTCTGGGTATATACCCAGCAGTGGGGCTGCTGGATCATATGGCAGTTATATAGTTAGCTTCCTAAGGAATCTCCAAACTGTCCTCCACAGTGGCTGTACCATTCTACATTCCCACCAGCAATGGACAAGGGTTCCCATTCCTCCACATTCTCTCCAACACTTTTAGTCCTGTTTTTTTAATAGCCACCAGTTCAGTAGGTGAAAGATGATATCTCATTGTAGTTTTGATTTGCATTTCCCTAAAAGCTAGTGATGTTGAGCATCTTTTCATGTGCTTTTTAGCCATTTGTATTTCTTCTTAGGAGAAGTGTCTATTCAAATCACTTGCCCATTTTTTAATTGGGTTGTCTTTTTTTTTTTCCGAGATGTAGGATTTCTTTATATCTGCTGGATATTAGGCCGCTATCATATATATGGTTACCAAATATTTTCTCCCATTGCGTAGGCTGCCTTTTCACTTTCTTAACAAATTCATTTGAGGTGCAAATTTTTTAATTTTGAGGAGGTCCCATTTATCAAATTTGATAAATTATCCTATTTATTAAAGCTTGTGCTTTGAGTGTAAAGTTCATGAAACCGTTTCCTAATACAAGATCCTGTAGATGCTCCCCTACATTATTTTCAAGGAACTTTATAGTCTTGGCTCCTATATTTAGATCTTTGATCCATCTTGAGTTAATTTTATTGTAATGTGTGAGATGGTATTCCTCTCTTATTGCTTTGGACGTGGATATCCAATTCTCCAAGCACCATTTGTTGAAGAGGCCATTCTCTCCCAGTTGAGTGGGCTTGATGGCCTTGTCGAATATTAGGTGACTGTGTACGTGGGGATATGTATCAGAGCTCTCAGTTCGGTTCCCTTGATTAGTATGTGTATCCTTGTTGCAATACCATGCAATTTTGACCACTGTAGCCTTGTAGTATATTTTAATGTCAGGTAGTGTGATTCCTCTGATTTCATTTTTCTTTTTCAATATAATTTTGGCTATTCGGGGCCCCTTGTCCTTCCAAATAAATTTCATACTTAGCTTTTCCAATTCAGTAAAAAATGCTGTGGTATTTTTTACTGGGATTACATTAAATCTGTAAATGAATTTGTGTAGGATAGACATCTTCATGCTGTTTAGTCTTCCTATATATGAACAGGGAATATTCTTCCATTTATTTAAGTCTTCTTGGATTTCCTTTAACAGTGTTATGTAGTTTTCTGCATATAAGTCATTTACATCTTTAGTTAAATTTATTCCTAGGTATTTGATTCTTTTAGTTGCTATTATGAATGGGATTTTTTTTCCCTTGATTTCCTCCTCAGATTGCTCATTATTTGTATACAGGAATGCTACTGATTTTTGCACATTGATCTTAGAACTTGCTTCTTTACTGAACTCATTTATAAGCTCTAGAAGTTTTGTTGTAGATTTCTCTGGGCTTTCTATGTGTAGGATTATGGCGTATGCAAATAGTGAAAGTTTTACTTCTTCCTTTCCAATTTGGATGCCTTTTATATCTTTTTCTTGCGTGAGTGCTCAAGCAGGTACTTCTAACACAATGTTAAATAAGAGTGATGAAAGTGGGCATCTTTGTCTTGTTTCCAATCTTAGATGGGAAGCTTTTAGGATTTCACCATTGAATATGATGTTAACCGTGGGTTTTTCATATATACCGTCTATCATGTTCAGAAAGTTTCCTTCTATTCCTATCTTTTGCAGTGTTTTTTATCATGAAAGGGTGCTGTATTTTGTCCAGTGCTTTTTCTGCAGATATAGAGATGTTCATGTGATTTTTTTTTCTTTCAATCTGTTTATGCGGTATATTACATTGATTGATTTTTCTTATGTTGAACCTGCCTTGCATACCAGGGATGAAACCCACTTGATCAGGGTGTATAATTCCTTTGATGTGTTGTTGAATATGATTAGCAAGTATATTATTGAGGACTTTAACATCTAGGTTCATTAGAGAGATTGGTCTGTAGATTTCCTTTTTTGTGGCTTCCTTGTTTGATTTTGTTATTAGGATGATGTTGGCATCATAAAATGAGTTAGGCAATATTCCTTCCACTTCTATTTTTTGGAAGAGTTTAAGCAGGATTAGTGTTAGTTCTTTCAAGATTGTTTGGTAGAATTCACCTGTGAAGCCATCTGGACCTGGGCTCTTCCTAGTTGGGAGGTTTTTGATGACTAATTCTATCTCACTACTTGTGATTGGTCTATTGAGTTCATCAGTTTCTTCTTTCATCAATGTAGGCTGTGTGTTTCTAGGAATTTGTCCATTTCCTCTAAATTATCCATCTTGTTGGCATACAATTTTTCAAAGTATCTGTATTAGTCAGCCAAAGGGGTGCTAATGTGAAATACCAAAAATGGGTTGGTCTTTATAAAGGGTATTTATTTGGGGTAGAAGTACACAGATACCAGGCCATAAAGTATTAAGTTTCTTCTCTCACCATAGTCCATTGCCACGTGTTAGAGCAAGACAGCTGCTGGCGTTTGCCAGGGTTCAGGCTTCTGGGGTTCCTCTCTTCCCGGGGCTGCGTTTCTCTCCGGGCTTAGCTCCTGTTTCCTCCACAGGGTCAGCTGTAGAAGATCAGGCGAACGGCTTGCTTCTCTTCTCCTGGGGCCTTCTTTCCAACATCAAAACTGCTTCTCAAAAGACTGCTTCAACTGTCCTTTGCCTTGCCTTTTATATTCGATTTCCCACCCACCAAAGGGTGGGGCTCAATACCCTAATCCTAACCTAATCATGCCCAGATTAACAGATCACTTTACAAGCATGATCCAATTATATTCTTGGAATTCATAATTACATCAAATTCCCCAGCAGCCACAGTATCCTCTTATGATACACTTTATTTCTGTGGGGTCAGTTGTCACATCCCCTTCCTCATTTCTTATTTTATGTATTTGCATCTTCTCTCCTTTTTTTCTTTGTTGGTCTAGCTAAGGGTTTGTCAATTTTAATAATCTTGAAGAACCAGCTTTTAGTTTTTAAATTTTTTTCTAGTCCTTTCTTATTTTCAATTTCATTTTGTTCTGCTCTAATCTTTGTTATTTCCATCCTTCTCCTTCAAGTGGAGTTAGTTTGTTGTTTTTCTTATTACTCCAGATGTGCAGTTAGGTCTTTGATTTTAGCTCTTTTCTCTTTTTTAATGTAGGCATTTAAGGCCATGAATTTCCCTCTCAGTACAGCTTCTGCTACATCCCATAGGTTTTGATACATTGTTGTCATTTTCATTTGTTTTAAGGTAGTTACTGATTTTTTTTTTGATTTCCTCCTTGACCCACTGTTTGTCTAAGAGTGTGTTGTTTAACTTCCATATCTTTGTGCCTAATCTGGTTTTCTGCACCTTACTGATTTCTAGCTTCATTCCATTGTAGTCAGAGGAAATGCTTTTTATAATTTCAATCTTTCTGAATTCATTGAGAGTTGTTCTATGGCCCAGCATGTGGCTCTCCTGGACAATGATCCATGTGCACTCGAGAAGAACGTATATCACGCTGTATTTGGGTGTAATGTTCTGATATGTCTATTAGGTCCATATCCTCTAATGTATTATTCAAAGTCTTTGTTTTTTAATTGATTCTCTGTTGAGATGTTCTGTCTAATGGTGATAATGGTGTATTAAAGTCCCCCTCTAAAATTGTAGAAGCATCTGTTTCTCCACTTAGTTTTTCTAGTGTTTGTCTCATGTATTTTGAGGTGCCCTCGTTAGGTGCATAAATGTTTATTATTATTCTTTCTTCTAGATAGATTACCCTTTTAATTAATATATAGTGTCCTTCTTTGTCTCTTATAATAGTTTTGCGTTTAAAGTCTATTTCGTCCGATATTAGTATAGCTACTCCCACCTTTTTTTGGTTATTGTTTGCACGTGAAATTGTTTTCCAACCATTCACTTCCAGCCTCCTTGAGTCTCTGTATCTAAGGTGGGTTTCTTATAGACATCGTATACATGGGTCATATTTCTTTATCCATTCTGCCAATCTGTGGCTCTTGACTGGTGAGTTTACTTCATTAACATTCAATGTTATTACTGTCAAGGAATTGCTTACATTAGCCATTTTTTTCTTTTGGTTTATGTATGTCATATGTTGTTTTTCTTAGTCTTTTTATGTTTTTAGTTGTTCTTATACACTCCTCCAACTCTCTCTCTACTGGTTTTTCCTTTCAACCTGAAGAATTCTCTTTAGTATTTCTTGAAGGGCAGGTTTCTTATTGACATACTCTCTTAATTTCTGTTTATCTGTGAATATTTTGAACTTTCCTGCATTTTTGAATGCCAGCTTTGCTAGATAGAGAATTTTTGGCTGGAAATTTTTTTCTTTTAGCACCTTAACTATATCATACCTGTGTCTTCTTGACTCCTTGGTTTCAGATGAGAAATCAGCACTTAATCTTATCTAGCTTCCTTTGTATGTGATGGATCTCTTTTTTCTTGCTGCTTTCAGTGTTCTCTCTTCGTCTTGAGCATTGGACGGTTTGAAAAGTATATGTCTTGTAGTAGGCCTGTTAGAATTTATACTGTTTGGGGTGTGCTGCACTTCCTGAACATGTGCGTCCATGTTCCCCAATAGGGTTGGGAAGTTTTCAGCCATTATTTCCTCCAACACACCCTCTGACCCCTCTCCCTTCTCTTCTCCCTCTGGGATGCCTATAATGGGTATGTTTGTGTGTTTGTCTTGTCATTCAAATCCCTAAGTCCCTGCTGGGTTTTTTTTCCTATCTTTTCTACTATCTGTCTGATTTCAGATGTACTGTCTTCCACATTGCTGATTCTTTCCTCTACCTGTTCAAATCTGCTGTTTCATGCTTCCAGTATATTTTTGATTTCTTGGATTGTGCCATTCATCACCATCATATCCGTTATCTTTTTATGTATGTTTACAATTTCTTCAGTATGTTCTCCCAATGTCTTCTTAATATCCTTAATCTCTTCCTTCACTTCATTAAGTTGATTCATGATATTTGTTTGGAAATCTCTGATTAATTGTTCCTTGTTCTGCATTTCCTCCTGGTTTTCTGTTTGTTCATTGGACTGGGCCATGTCTTCCTGTTTCTTATTATGGCTTGTAATTTTTTGTTGGTGTCTAGGCATCTGTTTATCTTGATGGGTTTATTCAGTAGATTAGCTTCTCTCTCTACTCTAGGGTTTTATTTTGTTGTTGTTTTTGTGTTTGGGTAAGGTTTCACTCTGACACTTCGTTCCTTATTCTATTTTCGTGCTGTTGTTCCTTGGGGAAAAAAATTAGGACCAGAGAAAAGGAAAGAAATAAGAAGAGAAAAAAATAATAGTAATAATAATAGTAAAAGGTAGAAGAGGAACTATACAAGACCTAGGAAAATGAATAATTAACATGAGTAAGAAGTATAGAGGAATAAGAATAAAAGAGTGGAATAGAAGCAATGAAATGCCAAGCAGAATAGTGAAAAGTATATAGAATAAATTAAAAGGCTAGAATGATGAGAAGAGAGGAAAAGAAAAAAGAAAACAGAGAAAGGGAAAAGAAAATAAAAAAGAGAATAAAGAAGAGAGAGAAAAATAAAAATAAGAAAAATTAAAGACCAAACAAAAGAGGTGGAATGAAAGAACAACAGAAAACAGAAGATTGAAAGAGGAAGGAGTTAAAGAAATAGCATAGGTAGAAAAAAAATCAGTAAAAGAAAAAGGAAAAAAAAAACAATCAGGGAATCAAAGGAAGGGGAAACAAATAAGAAACAAGACTGCAGCAACTAATTTTAAAAAAAGAAGAAAGAAGAAAAAAAAGAACAAAATCAAAAGTAAACACAGAAAAACAGCCTTCCTTCTTAGATGCCTGAGGATTTTCTCAGGCTGCCAGTGTTCAGCCTGCCCTCTGCAGGTTGTGAACTGGGTTTTTGTGAGTAACATAAGGAAAATGTTAAAAAGGAAACTTTTTTTTTTTTTTTAAATAAGAGATCTAAGAAAAGCTAATATAAAAAAATGTGTATTATGTTCCCTGTCATAAAGTTTCAGCTGGTTACCCAGTAACCCGATCGACCGCTTCTCTAAGAAGTGCTGGGAATCGAACCAGGGACTTCGTATATGCAAGGCAGGAATTCTTCCACTGAGCTAGTGTCTCCTTCGCTTAGTTAGCCTTTCAGAAGGCTGTCTGTCCCCTATCCCTCAGGCAGGTTAGAGTCCTTGCAGTTTGCCAGAGTCCTGCTGATTAGGCACCTGTCTGTCCCTGCCTCTTCTCTAATCTAATTCCTCTCTTTGCCCAGGTGGCTGGGCATGACAGCCTGCCTGAGGAGATCCCCCTCCCCTCTCCCTGTTGAGTCAGGATCTCTTTTGATTTTCAAAGTGGGCTCAGTTGGCCAAACTCACCTCAAAGAAACCATTTTCCACCCTCCTAGACCCCTCTTCTCCCAGGAAATCCACCCTTACACTCCATTCGGAGTAGGGAGCCAAAGGCTCCATGTAGGCTATTTGCCCTGAGGGTGGGGTATATGTGTCGCTTCCCACCCTCAGGAGCGAGCAACTCACGGTTTTCCTTTGGCTTCTTTATCTTTCTATCACCCTCCTAGATGACTCAGAGCTCCTTCCCATTCTATATATATCCAAAGCAGCTGGCAGGATGGAACATATCTGCACTCCTCTCAGTTAGATGCAATTTGCCAGGAGTTTTACCCTTGCTTAATATCTCGGGGGTGGGGGAAGGGAGCCCTTCCCAGTGGGAGGTTTAAGAACTCACAGTTTTTTTGTTTCAGCTTTTTCATGTCTCTTTCACTCACTCTCCTGAGAGTTGTGAAGCAATGTCCTGGTCTGCTGTACCCCAAAGCATGTCCCCAAGGCAGCATTTGGCTCTGTCTCCATTGTTTTAGTGAGAGCTGAGCCTTATCTGCCTAACCCGACAGCCATGTTCCCCTCATTGTCCCTCCAGTGTATTTTTAATCTCTACTATTGTGCCTTTCATCTCCATAATTTTTTTTTTTTTTTTCATTCTGGGTAAAAATCAAAATTCTCAAAATACATACAAACATTTGCAAAATGATATATAAATATATATGCATATATGTGTATTTGCTTACAAAAATGTTGTTTATATATATATATATATATATACACATATATTTTAAGAGGTGCTTAGATTACCCAAAATATTACACGGAACCCATAATTCATTTTATACTTTCAAATTCTTCTTTAGGTTCACACATTATCTTCTTAATATCATTTTTCACTTTAGGCATATTTTCCTTCATTTCCTTGAATTGATTTAGGAGATTTGTTTGAGGTTCTTTGATTAGTTGTTTTAAATTCTGTGTCTCCTCTCAGGTTTTAATATCTTCTCTTGATGTAGCCATATCTTTCTGTTTCTTACCAAGGATTGTAATTTTTTGCTAGGCATCTGACTACCTTGATGAGTTCCCTCAGAAGATCAATTTCTCCTTCTTGTCTAGGGCTTTATTGTTGATTGGCTTTATGTTAAGGCTTTTCTTTGAGGCTTGGTCCAATTTATTCTAGAGCTTTAGAATAGCCTGTGTTAACTGATCTGATTTTCTCAGCTCTTCTTCATCTTATTCTTGCCCTGGATATGTAGTACAATTTTTAAGATGCACTTTTATGTAATTGTTTCACCCCCAGGATAATGCTTCCTTTCTTCTGTTCCATCTCTGGGACTCTTGATCTGTTCTGCTTGTGTTTTGTTTGTGCAAAATTTTCCTCCCAACTCCTATGATTGGGCAAAGTCTCTGCCTCTTCAAGGCTCCATTTTCCTTTTTTCAGTTCTGGCATACTCCTTTCCTACAGTAGTTCAGTATAACAACCCCTTCCCCCCCTTTTTTCTGTTTCTTCCCCATTAGAGTATACCACTCTGGGCAGCCATTTGGGGTCAATTCAGAAAGGTGGGTCACTCCAGAAAAGTCTATTTTGCATTTAAGGGGTCCATTCAATAATGGGATTGAATGAGTGTAGCACTTGTTGCCACAGTTTTACCATGGTCTCTCTTTTTTTCTTTTTCCTTCTTGGGAGTCCTTTTTTTTTTCCTTTATTTTTAAAGAAGTTTTAGATTACACAGAAGTTACATAGAAAATACAGGAGATTCCCATATACCCAACTCCCTCCCTCTCTCACATTTTCCCCTAATGATAACTTCTTTCGTTAGTGTGGTACATTGGTTACAATTTATGAACAAATATTGAAGCATTGCTACTGACCATGGTCTGTAGTTTACATTTTGGTTTACACTTTGCATCACACAATTCTATAGGTTTTGACAAAATGTATAATGGCCTGTATCCATCATTGCAGTATCATGCAAAACAATTCCAATGTCCCAAAAATGTCCCATGTTACACCTGTTCCTCCCTCTTCCTCTCCTCAGAACTTTTGTTGACCATTGTCTTTATATCAATGTTACAAGTTCTTCCATTACTAGAATAATAATAAGTCTACTTTGGTCCATGGTTACATTCCCCCTTTACGTTTGTTCATTCCTCATTCTTGAGGATTTGGGGATGGTAATACCCACTCTAAGCCACTTGAGAGGGGGCTTAGATCCCATGGGGCAGATGGATAGAACTGTCTTGCTTGTAGTAGTAGATAGTCTCTGATTTTGGGGTGGGATGTTGTCCATCATCATTTTGTTAGTTGTCCTGGGCGAGTTTGATGAACTGGAGAGTAGGTGTTGACTGCAGCTCTGCTGAGATCCAGGACTCAACCAGCAAATGAACAGATCGAAGATTTAAGTCTCTGGAACATATATTTAATGGGTATAGTATTAATTATAGGTTCAAATAAAAGAGGCAGCAGAACCACATGTAGGGAAATTATAAATGGGTCTAACTCTTACAATGAGAAGATGGGTTAACATATATTGCAAGGTAAGGCGTAGCGATGGGCTGCTGAATTCCTAGGGTTGTCTGCCCCACCTACAGTATCCAGATGTCTCCAGAGCCCTCAGGAGCACCCTGCTTGAGGCAGTTTATTGTGGCAGTCAGTGAGGTCTTCCTGAGACATGCAAAAGTGTAACCTCTGGAATGACTTCCTCACTCACTGTGAAATCTCTTAGCCATGAAAACTCATTTGTATTTAATATTTTCCCCTTTTGATCAAGGTCTTTTTCCAAATGCATCCCTGGTTGGCATTTGGTAATAATCCCTTGGTGCCAGGGAGGCCCACCCCCAGCAGTCATGTCCTATGCTGGGTGGGGATGGCAGTGAGCTTATAAACTGAGTTTGGCTCAGAGAGAGGCCACATTAGAGTAACAGGATTTTCAGCAGGTAACTCTTAGACAATATATATTACTAGGCTAAGTTTCAATTTTACAAGAATAAGGTTCGTAAGTATAAGCATTAATATCAAGGGCCTGATGAATTACTCTGTCCTCTTTCTCTAGGTACTGCCTATGTACTCTAGAGATTCTTACTCTGTTAGCAAATGTAGCAGGACTTCCCAGGATGGGAATTTAATATTTTGTTGATTATTTGTGTGGGTTTCCACCTACTGAGATAACAGCCTATGACCACATGAACACATTCATATTCTGTAGAGGCATGCCTCAGGTGCATCCTTTCCCACATATCTCCCCATCACTGACAACCTGCAGCAGTGATCCTCCCCTGCCATAGTTGTGACTTTTTTGTAATCCAAAATCTCCCCCAAAAAGTTTGGGGGCCCTTTTATATATAGCACTGCTCTGTGGCTTATGTTCTGCCCTAGGTCTCTGTGGACTGGGGTCCCTGAGACTAGATATGTGTGGGATTCTATTGCTACTGTCCCCAGTGGGGAGTGGGGGGGATCAGAGCCGCTGCCTCTGAGCAACTCCCCAAGCTGCAAGGGACAGAGTGGTGGAAAGGGAGTGGACCAGCGAGTGTGAGTTGGCAGTTTCCTATCTGATATATTTCTCTTTCTTTGATTCAGCATTTGTGGAGTCCTTCTCCACTCTCTACCATATTCCAGATTTCTAAGAAAGTGGGAATTTTCTTTTATTTGCTGAATGTCTGAGGAGGTTTTTTCAGGTGATGTCTTACTTCAACATGTTGATGACATCACCCTCTGTTAACTGTTTGATTATCCTAAGGTATAGATAGTACAGGAGGAATTGTATAAATGCTGGATTCTTTCTTTTTATTTTAACAACCTTTGACATAGTGAGTTGGTTCCTTAGCATTCTCTAAAAGTGAATAATGCATTTTTTAATATTTTAATAAACACTTGAATGTTCCATTATTTGTTATATTTCAATCTCTTGTGTTTTCTTCTAGAAGTTTTATAGGTTTGCATTTCACTCTTAAGCTGATGATCCACTTTAAGTTAACATTTGTATAGTGTATGAAGTCTGTGTCTTAGGTTCATTTTTTTTTTGGCATATGGATGACCAATTGTTTTAGCATCATTTGTTCAAAAAACTATGCTTTCGCCATTTATTTGCCTTTGCACCATTGTCACAAATCAGTTAAATATATTTGTGTGGGTCTATTTTGTTCCATTGATCTATGTGTTTATTCTTTTGCCAGTAACGTTCTGTCTTGATTACTAGTCACTACATAGTAAGTCTTGAAATCAAGTAGTGTGAATTCTCTAACTTTGTTTCTTCCATTTTATGTTGGTTGGCTAAGTCCTTACCTTTCCATGTAAATTTTGGAATCAGTTTATTGATATCTACAAAATAGTTAGCTGGGATTTTGCTTGGGATTGCATTGAATTTAGAGATTAAATTAAGAAGAATTGACATCTTAACAATTTTGAATCTTCTGGCCAAAGAACTCAAGAATCTCTCTCTATTTTAGATCTTCTTTGATTTTTCTCCATCAGTGTTTTGTGGTTTTAGATATATTCCTGTACATATTGTGTTAGATTTTTACCCAAATGCTTCATTTTTTTTGGTCCATTGTAAATGTTTTTTTCTTTTTTTTCAGTTTCATATTTTGAAATTCCAATTGTTTGTTCTAGTATATAGGAAAGAGTTGACTTTTTTATACTGACTCTGTACCCTGTGACCTTGCTGTCATTGCTTATTAGTTACAGGAGTTTTGGGTTGATTCTTTGGGGTTAAATAGATAATTATGTCAGCTTCCAATAAAGCCAATTTTATTTTTTTCTTTCCAATTGTAAACCTTTTATTTCTTTTTTGTTTGTTTGTTTTATTGAAGTAGCTAGAACTTCCAGTACATTGTTGAATAGGAATAGTGAGACAGGACATCTTTGTCCTGGTTCTGATACAAGAGGGAAAGTGTCAAGGCTGTCGCTATTAAGTATAACATTAGGTGTAAGGTTTTCGTAGATATTTTTGATCACATTGAGGAAGTTCCCCCTTTGTTCCTCATTGGCTGAGAGTTTTTGTCATGAATGGATGTTGGATTTTGTCAGATGCTTTTTTTCATCAATTGATATGGTTAGGTAATTTTTCTTCTTTGGCCTGTTGATGGGGTAGATTACATTAATTGATTTTTTTAAAACATTGACCCAGCTTTGCATATCTGGAATAAATCCCACTGGGTCATAGTTTATGATATGTTTTATATACTGCCAGATTTGATTTGTTAAAATTTTTTTTGAGGATTTTTATGTCTATGTTCATAAGAGATATTGACCTTTAGTTTTCTTGTAATGTCTTTATCTGGATTTGGTGTTAGTGTAAATACTGGCCTCATAAAATGAGTTAGGCAGTGTTCCCTTACTTCTGTTTTCTAGAAGAGATTGTAGAGAATCGGTATTACATATAGTTCCTTAAATGTTAGTAGAATTCATCAGTGGAACCATCTGGACTTGGTGCTTTCTCTTTTGAGAGAGTATTCCTTACTGATTGAATTATTTTATTTTATTAATTTTATTATTTTATTTTTATTTTATTATTTTATTTTATTTTTAATTTAATTTTATTTATTTTAATTTAATTTATTTCTTCCCACTTCCTCATTGTTTGCATTTGCTGTGTCTGTTTGTTGTGTGCTGGTCTTTTTTTTTTTTTTTTTAGGAAGGACAGGAAACCGAACCCAGGACCTCCATAAGAGAGGGAGGCACCTAATCACTTGAGCCACCTTCCCTCCCTGCTTTGTTGTGTCTCTCATTATATTTTCATCCTTGTGTCTCTTGTTGTATCAGCTTGCCATGCCAGCCCCTTGAGAATTTTTTAAATAAATATAGGTCAGTCATGTTATCTATTTCTCCTTGTGTGAGTTTGGTAATTTTGTCTTTTAAGGAATTGGTCCATTTTATCTAAGTTTTCCTGAAACCCAAGTGCAGCCTTTTCAAAGGCCTGGGATGTTAACCCTTTTCTGCATAATATACATACCTCATATCTGTTGAACTTCTCCCATCTTTTCGTTTATTTTTGTTCTATTCTTCTGTTTTATTGGACATATTAATCATAATTCATTTTAAAGTTCTTTTTTGTTAATTCCAATATCTGGGTCACCTGTGGGTCTACTTTTATTTTTTTTTTTCCCTTGGTCCCTCTCTCTTCGGATACCAAGAAATTTATTATTGGTTGCCAGACATTGTGTAAAAAACAAACAAACAAAAAGCCTGCAGAGGCTCCAGAAAGTGATCTCTTCCAGCAAAGAGGATTCTTCCCTTTTCTCATCTGGGTAGGTAAAATACAGGGCTTGTCACTTTACTCCTTTCATGGGCTGAGCTTGGAAGAGCCTGCCCCATATTCATTTCATTTCCATTATTCTTTTTAAGAACTGAAAGTCTTACTTCCTCAGTTTAAGTCAAATTCTTTTCCTCTCCCACTCTAGTCTACTTTGTACATTTTGCTAGCTTCTGTAATGTCTTCTTTTAATAAGTATTAATATGTATCTTATCAGATCATAAGCACTTTGAGATCAGGTACCATATTTATTATGTTTGTTTGCTTTCTTATCAGTAGTATTCCCAACAACTAGGAGAGTCCCAGGCTCTTAGTAGAAACTCAATTTGTATAAGATATTTTATAAGGTATATAAAAAACAAAGTATATATAGGTATCCTATATATCATCTTTCAGTAAATTTTCAGGAGTTTAGTTCTCTTAAATCTTGTCCACATCACCTAGTTATGACCACTTCTTATAGAAAAGGAATATTCTGTTATAGGAACAAGTTTCATTCAAGGATGTATGTGTGGACTTCACCCAGGAAGAGTGGTATCTGTTGGACCCTGCTCAGAAGATACTATACAGAGATGTGATCCTGGAAAATTACAACCACCTCGTCTCAGTAGGTAAAGACTTTTTTAATTCTATCACTAGCCTGCATTTCTTAGTTGCTGAAACACGTGAACTCCCTGTACAATATTCTCATTTGAAGCTTGAGAGAGTCAGTGCTCTGAGATGACTGATCCCTTTTACCCACTCTAAAGAATGCTTGCTATGTTTTTTCCCTCCCCAGGGATTGGTCCATTTGGGTACCTTCCTAGGACAGCTACTAATGGTATACCTTTCTTCCCCATCATTTTTTCAGAGTCCCTAAAGCCTAGCTGTTTAACTCCAGTCCTGTATTATTTTCTTTCAACAGGTTATTGCATTACTAAGCCAGAGGTGGTTTTCAAGATAGAGCAAGGAGAAGAGCCCTGGATATTAGGGGAGGGATTCCCAAGTCAGCGCTACCCAGGTGAGTTAGTGAGTTCACAGGCATATGGAAGCCCAAGGAAATTAGATTCCAGGTCATCAGTTTAGGGTTTGTCATCTTTGGAATAGTTGTAAGTATTTCTTTTTTGAGTGTTAGCCCTTTGGAAGTGACCAAGAACAGTTGGCCCACATCCCTAAGTTACCCAAATCTTCCCTCCATATGTCACTCAAACTCTGACATTTTAGAGAAATTTACCTGTACCCATAATCCATAATCAGTCTGCTTTATCTTAGATATTTTTTCTTGATTACTTTCTCCATACTTTAAAATTATTCACCTTCCCTCATTGTTTTTGGACACCTTTTGTTAACTGGCATTTATTCATAAAATACTTTCATGTATTCATTCAGTTAGTATATAACAAACACTCTATATGACCCAGTTATGTTTTAGATAATTAACAGAATAATTCCCTGTTCCTATGGGACAAGAAAAAAAAAAAATTAAAGGACAAAACACACACACATACACGATGTTTGATGGTGGTAAGTACTATGAAATACGAAGCAGAGGAAAAGGAGATGGAAAGTGATGGCATGTGCAATTTGGCAAGAAGATCAGAGAAAGCCTTTTTGATGAGGTAAATATTAGACTTGAGATTTTAATGCAATGAGAGCGTGAGCAATGTGGACTCTGATTATTCCAGGCAGAGGGAACATAAGCTTCTGAACCTCTCAACACTGGTATGTTCTTAGAGTGCTTAAAGAATGACAAGGAGGCTAGAGTGGCTAGAGGCAAGTGGGTGAGGGGGAAATTAGTAGGAGATGATGTCATAAAAAGTAGCATGGACCATGGTAGATACATTAATTTTATTTTGAATGATGTGAGAAATCCTTGGGTTCTCTGATGTAAATCGCATCATCACATCATCAGATCTGATATACGGTTTTAAAATCTCTCTCTGACTTCTGTGCAGTGAACATACTGTGGAGGAGGTTGGTGATTGGGCATGAGCAGAGAAGTACCAGTTAGGAGACTATTGCATATTCCAGAGGAGAGAGGATATTGGCTAAGACTAATTTGGGGGCGTGGGCCATGATGAAAAGTAGTGGGATTGTACATATATCTTGAAGATGAGGCCAAGAGGATTTGCTATTTAATTGGAGAGCGTGAGAGAAAGAGGAGTCAAATGTGATTCTGAGGATTTTTTCTCAAGCAGCTGGATAATGAGGGTGCCATTTACTGAATTTGATAAAGTTAGGGAGAAGAGATTATAGGGGACTTACTAAAAATTTAATTTAGGACACGAGAAGTTTGAGATAACTGTTACAATCTAGTTTGCGTATTAAATACTCATTTCCATATACAAGTATGGAGTACAGGGTTGAGGCTAGAACTAGAAGTATCCATTTGGAAGGCATCAACTTTAGGTGGTGTTAAAGGCAAGGGGCTAAATGAGATCTTCTAGATCAGAGGTCAGCAAACTTTTGTAAAATACCAGATTGTAAATATTTTAGGCTTTGTGGGCCACATATGGTTTTGGTTGCTAGTGTTGCTGCTGCTAATACTGCTGGTGCTGTCTTTTTCTTCCTCTTCCTCCTCCTCTTCCTTCCTCTCAACCTCCCCTCTCCATCCCACCTTTTCCCTCCTCTTTCTTCTTCCTTCCCTTAAAAAAACCACAAAAAACAGTTTTTAGCTCGAGGACCATTTGCCTTGCAATTATAGTTTGCCAACCCGTTTTCTGAAGGGTGGTTGAATGTAGGTAAGAGAAAAAGTCCTGGGATGATACCACTTTAGAAGGCATGTAAGCCCATTAAATTCATTCATTAAAGGAGACTGAGAAGCAACAGTCTGAGCTACAGGAAAACCAGAGACCCTGGTGTCCAAGTGTCAAATAAGGTACAGTCTGTAGGGAAGCGGCTGTGGCTCAATCAGTAGGGCTCCCGTTTACCATATGGGAGGCCCGGGGTTCGGTTCCCGGGGCCTCCTGGTGAAGGCAAGCCCGCCCGCACGGCGTGGTTAGCTGACCCGGCGAGCACAAGCAGCAAGGGGGGGATAAATGAATAAATAAATAAAATCTTAAAAAAAAAAAAAAAAAAAAGGTACAGTCTGTCATCCTACTACTGCCATAAATGGCAACCATGGGGTCACTGTAAATCTTCCAAACATCTGTTTTCCCTGCTTACTGGTCTCTTCAATTCCTGTTGGTATTTTCCTTTCTAAACCATCTTCTATATCTCACATTGTCACTTTTCACTGATATCACTCAAAACTAGAACTGTCTGTGTTTTCTCATTCCTTGTTTGATCTAATTGATTTTTTTTAACTTATAACATCCCATTTGTCTTTCACTATTCTGAAAAAGAAACCTATAGTCTCTCCTTATTAATAAACGATCATTAAATCCCCTTTCATTGACTATCACAATATGGTCATATTCTACCTGTCTAAATTTTTTTCTCCAAAACTTTATGCTAAATCCCATATTACCCTATATCTTAAATTTTGTTCATAAATGTTTTCTCTTTTACCTGTAACTTTGATTCTTGTTTAATCTGCCTTTTCAATGAATTAATACAGACAGTAAATTCTAAAGGTTGGAGTAAATGGAGTTTTAAAATGGTAGGGGTTGGGGAAGCAGCTGTGGCTCAATCAGTAGGGCTCCCGTTTACCATATGGGAGGCCCCGGGTTCGGTTCCCGGGGCCTCCTGGTGAAGGCAAGCCCGCCCACACGGCGTGGTTAGCTGACCCAGCGAGCACAAGCAGCAAGGGGGGGATAAATGAATAAATAAATAAAAATCTTTAAAAAAAAAAAAATAAATAAAAATAAAATAAAATGGTAGGGGTGGCTTTTATTTTATTTTATTTTATTTTATTTTATTATTTTAATTTATATTATATTATATCATATTATATTATATTACATTACATTACATTATATTACATTACATTATATTAATTACATTACATTATATTGCATTATATTATATTACATCACATTACATTACATCACATTACATTATATTACATTACATTACATTACATTATATTACATTACATTATATTATATTACATCACATTATATTACATCACATTACATTATATTATATTACATTACATTATATTACATTTTATTACATTATATTATATTACATTACATTATATTACATTACATTACATTATATTACATTACATTACATTATATTACATCACATTATATTACATTATATTATATCACATCATATTATATTTATTATATTATATACGTGAAGGATGTTTGGGTTCCTAGTTGAGCCAAGGCTGGAATGCAGCTAGTTGGATGACAGGTGTGCTGTTGGGAATGAGAAACTAAAACTTAGAGCTGCAAGATGATAATTTTTAATGGACATGTGGAATGGTGGCTTGAACACTGAGTGTGTATCCAGTTTGTGTAAAGGTTTGTTAGTTTGCTTTTGTTTTGATTTGTTTTTGCCAGAATAATAAATTCTATGTGTCAGGTCTTGGGGCAATGGGCTCAGGGCTGCCATAGATTTTTTTAACATGTGATTAGCATTGTTGAATTGGGTGGTAACAGTGAAGTATAGCCAAGAATTTTTATGATAAAATTTACTAAAGAAATATGACCTATGGATCTCACAAGTAAATAAAATCACAGATGAGGAAACTTAAGGATCAGTGTTATCACGGGAACAAAATTGTTTTGGGGAAAAGTAACTCAGCAAATTGAAATGAATTTGATGGTCAGTACAGATTCATTAACTGCAGCTAGGAAATAAAAATGAATCCTGTACTTTTGCCAGGATAGCCTGCTGTTTACCTATCTTGGTTTTCCTCTTGGATATTTGTGTTCTTGTAAATCACAGCTAGATGGAAAGTTAGAGTCTGGGATAAAGCATTGTCTCTTAAAACATGAGGAAATAGGTGCTTTCAAAATTTATTTTGATGTTGATGTATCAAATGGGGGGAAAAAAATAAGGGTGGAGGGCATAGAAGCATATATATTACTGAAATCCTACCGTAGTAATCAAGATATGAGACGATAAGGACCTAAATTATGATCTGTCTCCACCAAACCTAATTCTTCCTGTAATAGAAGTATTTTCCTTGTAAAAATACTTGCTTATTGCACATGTTCGATTCTCTGTGTGTTTTCTGCTCTCTGAATCAACACCTCTTAGAAAATCTCCATCCCCTATTTGCCATGTCTTGTGTTTATTTCATCTTTTTAGCCTGCTTCTTCTGTAGCCCTATAGCATATTTTTTGGAAAAAAATATATACCTTGTGTATTAAATTCAAGGAAAAATAGATCCTACGTTTTAGAGCTATTCTTTTGAACCTGAAATAGTTGGTGCTCTTAGAACTTTAATTGATGTTGATATGTAACATGGAAAAGAAAGATGCACTGTAGTTGGAATCCTACCCCAGTATTCTGTGTGTGAGGCAAGGATTAAACTCTGAAACCTCTTTTCTAATAAACGTCACTGTCACTTTATTCAGTGTTCATTGTTTATGTTGGACTCACCCCATTCTCTTCGAGTTTCCTTGTGTCTGAATCAGCTATTCTTCAGTCCCCTAGGCTTTGAATTTTATTTCACCATTTTTCTGTCCAGTTTTGAAGGTTATATTTGTAACATTTTAAATGTTTATGTGGTCCTTGCCAGTTACCTCTCTCTGTTTTCCATTGCAACTTATTATTTTTTTTTTTTTTTAATTCAGACTTGGGGGAGTAGAAGAAATGCATACTTAGATTCAGTTCATACCAGTAAACTGAGACCAAAGCAAAAGAGTTGACAATATATTAGGGCATTTGTTTAAAAGTTCAGTTCTATGAGCAATGTATTAAAATGCTTAAGGTGTGGTTATTTTTCTAATTTCTAGAAGACTGGAAATTTGATGACCTGATAGAGAACAACCAGGAAAATCAAGATGAACATTTTTGGCAACTTGTATTCACCAACAACAAAACATTAAATATAGAGAGTGGTAATAGAGTAGGGAAATCTTTCAATCTGGGCACTGACCCTGTTCCTTCAAGAAATACTTCCTATAAAATATGTGATTCATGTGAAATGAGTTTGAAAAATATTTCAGACTTAATTATAAGTAAAAAGAACTATTCAGGAAAGAAGCCTGAAGAGTTCAATATATGTCAGAAATTGCTCCTTGATATTAGGCATGAGAAAATTCCTACTAGAGAGAAATCTGACAAATATAATCACAAAAGAAATGTCCTCAATCATAGCAAGGGTCTTGCTCAGCCAATTTTTGACCAATCTTTTGAATACAATGAAAATGAGAAAGACTTCCATGAGGAGGCAGCCTGTTTTAGAAATAAAAGATCTCATATAGAAGAGACATTCTCTAAATATAATGAGTGCAGAAGAGCCTTCATCCCAAATTTAAAGTTCAATGTATCTCAGAGAACTCATTTGGAAATGGAGCCATATGAATGTAATATTTGTGGGAAGTCCTTGTATATGGATTTAAGATTTGGACATCAGAGACCTCTTACAGGAGCGAATCCTTATGAATATAATGAATATGGGGAAATCTTCTGTGACAATTCAACTTTCATTATCCATCAGGGAGCTTACACAAGAAAAATTCACCATGAATATAAAGTAAGTGACAAAACTTGGGAAAAGTCAACCCACTTTAAACATCAGATAGTCCACATGGGGGAAAAACCCTATGAGTACAGTGAAAATGGAAATAATTTCAGCAAGAAATCACATTTCACCCAACTTCGGAGAGGTCACTCAGGAGAAAAAACCTTCGAATGTGGTGAATGTGGGAAAACATTTTGGGAGAAGTCAAACCTCACTCAGCATCAGAGAACACACACAGGAGAGAAACCTTATGAATGTACTGAATGTGGGAAATCCTTTTGCCAGAAACCACACCTTACCAACCATCAGCGAACACATACAGGGGAAAAACCCTATGAATGTAAACAATGTGGAAAAACATTTTGTGTGAAGTCAAACCTCACTGAACATCAGCGAACACATACAGGGGAGAAACCCTATGAATGTAATGCATGTGGGAAATCCTTCTGCCACAGGTCAGCCCTAACTGTACATCAGAGAACGCATACAGGGGAGAAACCCTTTATATGTAATGAATGTGGGAAATCTTTCTGTGTGAAGTCAAACCTCATTGTTCATCAAAGAACTCACACAGGGGAGAAACCGTATAAATGTAACGAATGTGGGAAAACCTTTTGTGAAAAATCAGCTCTCACCAAACATCAGAGAACTCACACAGGGGAGAAACCCTATGAATGTAATGTATGTGGGAAAACATTTAGCCAAAGGTCAGTACTAACTAAACATCAGAGGATTCACACAAGGGTGAAAGCCCTCTCAACGTCCTGAATGTTCAGAAGCCTTCATCCACCTGTCAGATTTGTTGCACAATTTAAACAATGAGATTAGAGAAACCCAAAGAATGCCACAAATTACTAAGAAATGAAATCTCATTGTATTTCAGATAATTGATAGTAGAATAAAACCTTATAAATGTCTTGAATATATGAAAGCTTTCAAGAAAAATTAAAACTTTTCCTCAAAAAAATTGTATTGAGGGGAAATTACTCATTTAAGAATGTAGTAAAAATCTTTATGTAGAATTTATATTGTGTAGTGTCATGTTCCAGATGTGATACCAAAATCTTTTTGTAAATATAATGGACGATATTCATTTATGCCCATATTCACAGTGGAATCCGAAGCTTAAAAAATAGTGAATGACAACAGCATTAAACAGATGAAGAGTCCCTGATGTTTGTAGGCGTTGTGTGAGTATGCCAATATAAAAAATTGGGAGTATGCTATTGGAGCCCAACATGGTTGTAAGGAGAAAATATGAACCTTTAGTAACTATTGTGATAAATATTAGTATTTCCCACACTAAATACCACCAATGTCTTTATAGCTTGTCATAATTATTTATATATATATATCTTTGTGTGAGAGTGTGTGTGTGTGTGTGTGTGTGTAGCACAGTGGTATGCTAGAGTCAGCTCACACCCGCAGTGCTGACTTAAATTTGCAGGAATTTTGTGAGCTACTTGTTAAAACAGCCGTTGTTTAAAATTAAATTCTGTAAACTTAACAAATTGTATTAAAACCAAAGGTAATAAATACTCAATATTCATCACTTCCTAGTTATTTTACTGCATTTTACTATTGTCTGCTCTTCAGGTTACTTATACTATTGAATCTGGACAGTGAAAATACTGTATACTGGTATGCTGTTGTACATCTCTTTCCAACTCCTCATTCAGTGCCATAATACCTGTAGCTTGAAATTGGCCATAGTGGGAGTATTTACACTTTGGAAATTGGCACTCTACAAATCAAGGGTTTTATTTTCCAAGAGAACCTGTTGTCAAACATTTACCAGCACACCACTGTGTATATATTAAAATATATTTGGCAAATTTAAAGTATAAACTACATAATCCCTTTTTTCCTATTTCCTGACATAAATAAATGGTTATGACCATTATTGTTAAAACTGCCTCTTCAATAAAGAAGCCAATGTTTTGTGAGGTTTTTACCTCTTGATCAATCCTATTCTAAATAATACCAGTGTCTCTTTATAGCTTGGCCAGTATATGTTTTAAATGAAATATTATTTCACAAAGAACCACATCACCTACATTTTCTGACTGTTTCCTGGCATAAATGAATAGCTATGACTATTGTTACTGAACTTACCACTTCAATAAAGTAGCCAAAAAATATTTTCCTGAAGTTTTTCAGCTGTCCCTTAGTCAGAAATAATATAAATGCTGTTAATAAGAGTAGTATTTGCATAAGTTTTACAAAGGTTAACATCAGTTATGAACAGTAATACTCACTACCCTCTACAAATAAAAAGTGGTGATATTAATGGAAAGCCTCTTTCATACTCTTGGTGTTTCATTGCAGTATCTATGTAAGCATGATATGTGTAACTTGAGTTTTATATAACCCAGGAACTCTGTATTTGTATTTAATATTATAGAGTGTCATATACTGTCCCTTCCTCCTTTGTCCTATTTCCTACATTTTCTTGGAATACTTTGGTAAGCAGTCCTAAGAGACACTGCCTACCCAACAGCATTCCCTGTTTCTTCTTTGCTGTGCTCTGTTTTGTCTCTGTCTGTCCTTCCTCTGGATTATTTAGGTGTAAGTCCAGATTAGTCTAAAATAATCATAGAAATTCCATTCTAATGATTGGTTTGGGGTAAACATGCTGTACTCCTGAAAAAGATCTTGGTGATAAAATGAGACAAAGATGAGATTGTCACCCTTCTGCTAGACTTTTTCATGTCTGTATGTGATACTAGATTGTAGCTGGTGACACTGAGGGGCAGTAGCCTGAAGATGACAGTGTTCAAGGTGGGAAGATCAGTGATGGGGACAAGCTGCTCAACTTCTTCATTCTAGTCCTACTCTCTAATGGGACTTTGATCACCTGTAATAATACCCGTTTCTTATTTATTCTTAGGGCTATCTGTTACTTATACCTGAAGGCATTCCAATTAACACAGAGGAATATTTTTTCCAAGTGTTACTGTTCTATATGGCAATTTGGGGAAAGAATTATTTCTTTTGACAAATTGATTTAAGGATGACTGTTTTCATCAGCCATGGTTCTGGTGGAAAACAATTCCATTCCAACTAAGAAGATTTTAATGGCAAAAGTATTACAGATGTGTGGGCCAGAAACAAGGAATATTGAAGCACCTAAAGACTAGCTTCAGCAAGAAGACATTACCCTTCTTATTCCTACAAGGGCAAAAGATAGAAACAGTGTTATCAGAGTCCACTGAGAGAGCTGTGTCATGGAAGAAGGGTCACCTAGTAGGAGAGAGCATCCCTGCCTGATTTGTGGCACCAAATTGCTGGTACCTACCTTTGAAAAATCTAACCAGATGCCACTTGCAGGGGAGCCCAGGTAGGCACAAAGGATGGAGAGAGGGTATGGGTAGAACAATGGAAAATAAGTAACTTTTTTATTCCTGTAAATTCTTATGTAAAAGGCTAAGTATTAAAAATAAAGTTATTCTACTAGTTGAAAGTTAAGTGTTTTCTATTTCATTGTGCTTTCATATCAGCATAAGTAAATTACTATTGGAACCAAGCACTGTGGTAGGTATATCTCTCCTTTGACACATATGACACAGACATGACATTAACTTGAATTCTCCCTGTGTATTTCTTGTTATGCATGGTGTGACATAAGCATTTAACTCTGCATTCTTCTAAATAAATAGCCAGTGGTCCCTGCAATGTTTTGATTAATTAACCCTTTTTGTTGGTTTAATACAGCATTTTTATCATGTACTTACATATCATGCACAGTGGCTATTGCTTTTGTCTGCTCACTGCATTCTTCGAGTAATAGAACCTATCATTTCTATCAAGATAAACCAATGAGAATCTATCCCAGAATATTTATATGAGGTCACCATAGACTATTTAGTTTGTGTTCTTGGAGTTGCCAGTCATCATATCAAGAAAATATCATAGAGAAAATGATGGTAAGTGCTATGAAGGGAAATTTAAAATAGGATAAGTTGTCAGAGAGTTGGTTAAATTTTAAAGTAAAGGGGGACAGATGTGGCTCAAATAGTTGGGCATCCGTCTCCCATATGGAGGGACCTGGTTTCGATCCCTGGGACCTCCTGGTAAAAAATATATATATATGTAAAGAAAGAACTCACTGGAAAGGCTATGCTGGAGGGAATGAGCCTTGTGGATACGTGGAGGAAGGTGTGTGTGTGTGTGTGTGTGTAATATATGTGCATGTATAACCAATAGTTTTATATATCTGAGATTCTGTCTCATGAAACTATTTATCCTCATTATCTGTATTGTACTTTGATATTTCCTTTTGTATTGACCTACATTCTATTAAAAATATACTAAACTGATTTCAACCCAACAAATGGATCATTTCCCAGAACTTGAAAACCAGTACTCTAGTGTATAAAACCAGAGGGGAATTGCAAGGTCATAGGTGTGTGCTTTCTGAAATGACTAAGCAAATGTATTAAAAATGTCCATTTCCTGGAAATTGTTTTCTTATAAACTCCCAACAGCCTTTTTTTTTTTTTGCAATTTGGGCACATTTTCTGTCTTGTACTTTGCCACCCTTTGTCTGGTGTGCCTCATCACTTCACATGCAGTCTGGACTTGTGGGGCAACACGAAGTCATAGCCCTCTGTGAGGACTGAACCTATGGGTGTCCTAGGTGCCCTCAGCCACTAACCCTGCTTCCCAGTTGGAGACTGCAGATGTGCCTGCCCTGGACTCACCCCCACTACATGTTTTTCTGGGGAAGATTTATCCTGTTCTGATTCCTGTATTTCCATTGAATCTTCTGCCACTGGGTGACTGGACAGGCATAATCCCTGCTTGAAGAACTCAGCATTACTTTGCCCAGCCTGCCCTCCTTATTTCAGTGAGGCACTATCTACTCTTAGACTTTTTTATTTATTTATTTATTTATTTTTAAGGCAAGCTTCCCTCAGATGAGGGAAACAGAAAGGTGATGCCTGATTTCTTGCCTTCCTGTGTCTGGAGTCACACAGGCAAGACTGGGATGGTCTATCCTCTCTGGGCTCAGTTTCTTCATCTACATACTGGGGGTAATTATCCCCATCAGAAAGAGGGGCCCTCAACCCTGAGTAACATAGGTGAACAGTTCTTACTTTACTGTTCCTCAAAGGAAGTCCAAGTCCTCACATTAAGAAGGGAACTCATGTTATTACATATTTAAATTTCTTTACTTTCTACAGACATTGAGCAATTTAAACATATTTATTAGTTGCTTATTTTTAGTTTTTTAATGACTCATGTCCTTAATTTTACTTGAAATACTAATCATTTTATAATAGCTAGTTATAAAAGATTAATATTTTTTTCTCAAATATTTAACAAATCTGAATATTTTTATCTTCTTTTACAGGAACAGTGGTAACGTTACATAATTGGCTTTTTTTTTTTTTTTTTTTTTTTTTTTTACATTTTATGATATATTATTCCATATCAACATATTCTTTCTCATTCTTTGGGAATGCACTCTAAGATTTGTCTGCGGAAGAATTGTTTTATGACATTTTTGAATTTTATAAATTCAAATTTTAAATAATTTTTATTGTCTCTGCATTTGGTGTAATTATTCCCAACATGAGAATTGTGAAATGTTCATTTATAATTTTTTGGTTCCTTTGTAATTTACATTTTATATATTTCAATGAGGAATCCATGTGAAATGTGTCATTCTAATACACGAGGTAAGCATCTACCCTTATTATGCTTTCTAGAGAGAGAAGTGATGACCCCAGTACCACTTATTGAATATGCCCATTTCTCTCCACTTCTTTGAAATGCCTCAATTATCATATATTAAGTTCTTAAGTGATCTTAGGGATTTACTTGTTTTTTTTACTCAAAACTGAAATATTATACCCATTAGAAACACGTCCTTCATTAAACTTTACTCTGCTTCATAAACTTAGTTCAAATTAATTATACATGAAATTTACATTGTTCTAGCAACACAGCAAAAAATTTGAAAATACAAAAATGTGAGATTTTGTTTGGAATATTGAACTATATCTTGTGTCATAATATAAATCTTTTTACTCCGAAAAGTGATTTGCACTTGTTAATACATCTTTAGAACTCTCTTTCAGTAAAGTTCTATAACTTTCTTCATGGAGACTCTGCACATTTCTTATTTATTAAGTTGAGATATATATACCAATGTATTTCTTCACTATAAACTAGTCAATGAAGAAATGGTCACAAAACACTATGTCCTTCATAAAACTATAAGAATTTACAATTAAAGTTATCACTAAGAGAAAAGATCAAATATGATCTTTTTTGTTTAGTATTTGTGTAATTTTTCAAAGCTTCCATATTTTGTAATCTGAGAGAAACCCTAATGATCATCGATATGACATTTTAATTTTTGGCCTCTGTTTTCAAGTGCTTTATTTAATGTTTTATCTATGTTCATAAAGGAAATTTATGAATAGTTTGTGATAGCTTTCTCTTAATATATGCACAGGCTATGATTAAAGACAGTTTCTAAACCACGGCCTTTGGATGCGCGGGTTTTGTTTTTTTGTTTTTGTTTTGGTTTTGGGTTTTTATTCTTGATTCTGCATTTCCACTTTTTTTCTTAATTTTTTTATTTTGAAGTAATTTCAAATTTAGTTGCAAAAATAATACAAAACTCATACAGAGAACTCCAGCATGCCCTCCCTCACTCTCAGATTCCCTAAATCCACCAATTTTTAACATTTTGCCAAATTTGCTTTATCAGTCTATCAGTCTATCTACTTATCTATTTTCTAAACCTTTGAGAGTAGGTTGTATTCACCATGCTTCTTGAGCACATAATACTTCTTGTACATGTCCTAAGTACAAAGATACTCATTTATGTAACCACCTGAAGTGCAGTTATCAAGTTTGAAATTTAACATTAAAGTTTACAGCCTATATTCTAATTTATTCATATGTCTAAGTACTTTCCTTTTGAACCTCCATTATTAGATCCAGTCCAGGATCATGTATTGCATTTGTCATGGTCTCATTTAGTTGCTCAAACATAGATAGAACATAAACTTTCCTATCTCAGTCATGCCCAAGCATACCATTCATTGTGATTAATCACATTCAGAATATTGCACTACCCTTACCATTATCCATTACCACAACTTTACCATCACCCCAAACAGAAACCTTACATATATTACACATTAACTTCCCATTCCCCCTACTCCCCTTGCTGCTGGAAACCAGAATTCTACTTTCTGTCTCTGAGTTTGAATATTTTAGCTATTCCATGTAAGTGGAATCACACAATATCTGTCCCTTTATGTCTGACTTATTTCACTAAACATGATGTATACAACATTTGTCCATGTAGTGGCATGTATCAGGACTTCAGCCCTTTTTAAGACTAATATTTCATGGTATGTATGTATCACATTTTGTTTATCCATTTATCTGCTGATGAACAATTGGGTTGCTTTCATCTGCTAGCTATTATAAATAATGCCTCTATGAAATTTGGTGTATATATATTCTTTGGGGTGTTTAGAAGTGGGATTGTGGGTCATATGATAGTTCTATGTTTAATTTTTATGAGGAACCGCCAAGCTTTTCCACAATGGCTGCACCATTTTATGTTCCCACCAACAAAGAACAAGGGCTCAAAAAAAAAAAAAAAAACAAGGGCTCATATATGTCTGCATCCTCGCCAGCACTTATTTATTTTTCATTTTAATTATAGCCATTCAGGTGGGTGTGAGGTGCTATATCATTGTGGTTTAGACTTGCTTTTCCCAGTGGCTAATGATTTTGAGTATGCTTTTGTGAACTTATTGGCAATTTGCATATCTTTTTTGGAGAAATACCTATTCAAATCCTTTTTAAGTTGGGTTGGTTGTTTTTGTTGTTGAGTTGTAGGAATTCTTTTATGTATTCTGGATATTAAATCCTTCTTAGATGTATGGTTTCCAACTATTTTCTCCAATTCTCTTTGTTTTCTTTTCTGTTTCTTGATTATGGATGCACAAAAGTTTTAAATTTTGGTGGAGTCCGATTTATCTTTTTCTACTGTGGCTCATGCTTTTTGTGTAAAGTTTAAGAATCTATTGCCTAATACAAAGCCCTGAAGATATTTCCTTTTTTTTTATTCAGAGTTTTTTAGTTTTAACTCTTGTATTTAGTTCATTTATCCATTGTGTTTTGTAGATGGTATGAGGTAGAGGTCTACTTTCATTTTTTTCCATGTGGATATCCAGTTTTCCCAGCACCATTTGTTGAAGAGACTGTTGTTTCCGCCATCAAGTGGACTTGACTCCCTTGTCAGAAATCAGTTGGCCATAGATGTGTATGTTTATTTTTGCACTTTGAATTCTATTCCATTGGTATATGTCTGTCCCTGTGCCTGTATGATACTATTTTGATTACTGTAGCTTTGTAATAAGTTTTTAAATCAGAAGGTGTGAATCCTTCGACTTTGTTGTTCTTTTTCAAGATGACTTTGGCTATTTGGGTCCCTTGCCTTTCTATATGAATTTGATGATTAGATGTTCCATTACTGGAGAGAAGGTTGTTGGAATTTTGATTGGGATTGCATTAAATATGTAAATCACTTTGGGTAATATTGACATTTAATGATAATCCATGAACAGGAATATATTTCCATTTATTTGTCTTCCTTAATTTCTTTCAGTAATGATTTGTAGTTTTATGCATACTAGTACTTTATATCCTTGGCTAAATTTATTCCTAGATTCTTTATTTGCTACTGTATATGGAATTTTCTTTATTTCATTTTCCTTTGGGGTTTTGAAAGAGAAAGGCCTTCAGGGGGAAGAAGAGATTTTCTTTTTGTAGCACTAACGTATCACCATTTTGGGGCAATAGACACTGAATCTTGAAACAAGACAAATTGAGCCTCTGATGACACTGGGAAGCTCAGGCACAGCTTCTTGCTGTACACATGTGCATTTCTTTATTCTCTCCAGCCTCCCAACAGTGCTGACACCTGAGGCTTCAGCCTTTATCCTTTGATGGCCTGATTCAGGCAGAAAACTAGAAAGGAATTTTGTGCACTTTGGGGTTGGAACTGGTTAAAGGGAAGTTCTGTAGAATTTGGTAGTCAGAAGGGAAGTGGAAGTGAGATTGGCTTACAGTGGATGGGATCCAAAATCTTTCCAAATATTTCTCAGTTGAGTCCATTTTTAATCTGTTTGGGACTTTTGATAAAGGCCATTTAGGATGGGCTGCCTCCAAGTTCTGCTGTTTCAGGGTAGAAGGGAAGGTACAGGACACAATGAAGACTGGAATTGAGCAGGGGATGGATAGGTATGGACGTATTAATTTCTTTCACTGAGGAAATCTCCTGGTATAAGTGGCCAGATATGTACAATAAAACGTAAGGCCTTGATTCCAGAAAATCTGCTCTTCTGCGGCTGTATATTCGGGGTAGTGAGGCCTTGAACATGATTAAGGAGGATTTTTAAAGCTTGCCTAGTAAAAGATGGAGCTATGGGGTGTTTGTGTTCTGTAGTAAAGCATACCATTCAAGAGCATGGACTTTGGAGCCAGTCAGGCCTGGATACACATCCAGAGTCTACCGTTTAACACATATGTGAGCATGGACAGGTAGTTTAACCACTGAAAACTTCAGTTTCTCTCTTTCTAAAATGTAAAAACAGTACTACCTACCTTTCTGGATTGTTCTGAGGCTTAAACAAGAGAATAAAGGAAATCTTGACTATATTCATTCAATCAACAGATATTTATTGAGTATTTAGTAGGAGCTGGACATTTTTCTAGTCATTTAGACTCAAAATAGACTCAATAGAAATAAAAAAAAAGTGAAAAATGAAAGAAACAAAAAACCAAAGAGAATTTCAAGGAAAAAAAAAAGACAAAGAAACAAACAAACAAAAAAAAATAGACTCAAATCTCTGCTCTTATTGAGCCTATTTACTAGTGGGGACAATAAACATAAACACAATTACTTATGACTTCCAGAATGGCGACGTGATGAGCTCCATGGACCTACTCCCCAGTAAAACAAGCATAACTGAAGAAAAGTGATTTTAAAAACTTAAGTCTCTGTAAATGGTCCTTACAGCATGCAGGAAAAAAAGAGATTTATACAAGAAAATCTAAAACTCATTAAAATCAGCAAGAATCTATGCCATTTGAGCCACAACTTCTTCCCTCCTTCCTCACTCCTATCCCAATATAATGGAAACTCCACTCCATGTGTATGCAGCCAACAACATAGCATTTTCTGATCTACAAGCTCCCAGTCAAGGATTATGGCATCTACCTGGAAAAAGAAGGCCACCAGAATTACTCATACCCCTCTTGGTAACTGTTGCAGAGGCTAAATGCAGGCAAGTGGAGCTCAGGAGAAGCCAGGGGCTTCCTTCGTCTACCCAGTACCCATTCATATGGCAGAGGCTTTGCCTCAGGCAAGCATACGAAGACTACTTGGGCTCTGGTTGTCAGCAAATTGGTTCTTTCATAGGGCAGATGTGCCAAACCAGAAGAGGCAAACCAGAGGCTACTGACCCTGTTTAGCACTCTGCTCCTAAAATAGGGGTGTCACTGAGAGAGAAACATGGTTCTATCTCCGCCCCCAGCTCTGAGGCATGGCTGGGGGATTTTGCCAGGGGTAGAAGGTCATAAGACAGCTTCAAAGCTCTCCTCAAAGGTACGTACTTTATTTGAAACTTTGTGTGGGAAAGTTCAAAGTTAAGGGTACTGTATTAGCCCAAGGGTTGCTGATGCAAAGTACCAGAACTCTGTTGGTTTTAATAAAGGGTATTTATTTGGGGTAAAAACCAACAGTCAAGAGGCCCTAAAAAGTCCAACTCAAAGTACCATAAGAGGTACTTTCTCACCCAAAGTCTGTTTGCCACATGTTGACACAAGATGGCAGGTGATCTCTGTGAGGGTTCAGCCTTCCTCCTTCCTCTTAAGGCTCCATGGTCCAAGCTTCTTCCAGTCTCAGCTGTAGGCTGGCATAAGGCTCGTCTCTGTCCTTGGAGCTTGTTTCTTTTTGGGCTTAGCTCTGTTCTCTCCATGATGTCATCTGTAGACTATCAGGCTCATCTCTCTTTCAGAGGCCATATCTATGGAGCACTCTATCTCCCTATGTATCTGCTTCTGTGTGTCTACATCTGTGTGAGAGAGTTTAATCAGCCCAAGGGCTAAGTTGCATTCTAATAATGTGGTTGTATCAGAGCCCTAATCTTGACATAATTTAATCAGACATCTCAGCTGAATCTAATACAATCAAAGGGCTATCATGCCAGAGGAACTGAACAGTTTACAAACATAACCTATATTTCCTTTTGGAATTCATAAATAATATCAAACTGCTACATGTACTTTCAAAAATAATGAAGATATTGGTCAAAAGCAATTAAGGGGGAGTTGCAACACCTACTCTACAGCTCATTGGACTTACCCAGGATAACTGGTGAGGTGATGATGGACAATGGCCATCCCAGGGAACGGAGAGAGTCTGTAGCTGGAGGCAAGATAGTCCATCCCTCTTCCCCATGGGATATAAGCCCCTCTCAATTGGAGGTGGAGTGGACATCACCATCCCAGAATCCTCAGGATTGGGGGAAGAGGTATGGGCTAGAGTGGATTTACTGGTATTCTATTATAGACATATTTTTATTCTAGCAATGGAAGAAATTACAACACTGATGTGGAGCCAGTGGTCACTCGAGGCTCTGGGAGCAGAGAGAGGGAAAAACAGTTATGATACAGGGGCTTTTTCGGGACTTGGGTATCATCCTGGGTGATGTTGCAATGACAGATATAGACCATTTTATATCATCACAAAACATGCAGAACTGTGTGGGAGAGAGTAGACTACAATGTGAACTATGGTCCGTGCTTAATGGCAAAGCCCCAGGTTGCGTTTATCAATTGCAATGAGTGTGCCACAGTAATGAAGGATGTTCATTTGGGAGGTGTGGGGAGTGGGGCATATGGGAATCCCTATATCTTTTGTGTAACATTTATGTAATATAAGTATCTTAAAAAAATAAAAATAAAAAATAAAGGGGAAACTGGCAATTAGTTTACCAGAGAGAACCAGGAAAAGAGCATATAAGAGCACCCTTGGTGTCAGTAGTGGGGGGATGTGCAGGGAGGGGTGCATCTGGGGATTCCTCTATGGCATATGAATATGTTAAAGTGGTCACGGGGCGTTGTCTCAGTGGGTGGAGACCCATACAATAACTAAAGAATATTGAATTCCCATCCTGGGAAGTCCTGCTACATTATCTAATAGAGTGGCAAGAATCTCCTGAGCACATGGGCAGTGCCTAGCAAAGGAGGACAGACCATTATGCCAGGCCCTTTATATTGATGGTTGTACTTATGAACCTTTTCTTGTGAAATTGAAACTTAGTATTATATATTGCCTAAGAGTTACCTCCTGAAAGCCTCCTTGTTGCTCAAATGTGGCCTCTCTATGCCAAACTCAGCATGTAAATGCACTACATTAACCCAGGCGTGGGACATGACTCCAGTGATGAGCCTCCCTGGCACCAAGGGATTATTACCAAGCTCTACCAATGCATCTGGAAAAAGACCTTGACCAAAAGGGAGAAATATTAAATACAAATGAATTTTTTATGGCTAAGAGATTTCAAAGTGAGTCAGGAGGTCATTGCAGAGGTTATGCATATGCACATGTCAGCAGGATCTTATTGACTTCCACAGTAAACAGTGCCTCAAACAGCCGGGCTCCTGAGGGTTCTAGAGACATCTAAACACTATAGGCAGGGCAGACATCTCAGAATTCAGCACCCTGTCAGAGGTCCTTACTTTGGAATATTTGCTTCTCGATGTAGCAATTTAGACTCATTTATAATTTCTCTACACATGGCTCTTCTGCACCTTTTATTTGGACCTATAACTGGCATTATACTTGTTAAATGTATGTCCAGAGACTTAAATCTTCAGTCTTTTCGTATGCTGGTTGAGCCTTGAATCTCAGCAGAGTTACAACACCAACTCTCCAGTTCATTGAATTCACCCAGGGCAACTAACAAAAGGATGATAATGGACAACAACCATCCCAGGAAGTAGAATGTGTCTGCAACTGCAAGCAACACAGTTCCATCCATCTGCCCCATGGGATCTAAGCTCCCTCAATCAGAAACAGTGGGCATCACCATCCCAAAATCTTCAAGACTGAGGAATGAACAAACATAAGGGGGAATACAACTATGGACTATAGGAGACTTACTATTAGTCTTGCAATGGAAGAACTTCTATCAGTGGTATAAAGGCCTCCCAGAGATTCTGGGAGGAGGGAGAGAGAAGAATAGGTGTAACATGGCATTTTTGGAACATTAGAATTGTCCTGCATGACATTGCATTGATGGATACAGGCCATCATACATTTGGTCAAAACCTGTAAAATTGTGTGGAGCAAAATGTAAACTATAATGTAAGTTATAGTCTACAGTTAATAGCAATGCTTCAATATGTGTTCATCAATTTTAACAATTATACCACACTAATGAAAATGTTGCTAATGGGGGAAAGTGTGGGAGGGGAAGAAGGTGGGGTATATGGGAATCCCCTATGTTTTCTATGTAATATTTATGTAAGCTAAAGCTTCTTTAAAAATAAAAATTTAAAGAAAAGCACACCCTTGGGACCAGAATAAACCTCCAATACTGACATCAAGAACTATCCCTGCAGGAGAATAAATTAAAAAATTGAAAAACAAAACAAACTATCCCTGCAAAGGAGTCTGAATTTAATTGGATCAAACTAGAGTAATTAATACCATAAGGTAGTCTCAGAAACAATAAAGCGGTCAGCCAGCAATTAGTGAAGCCTAACTGGGTATTTTAGACAAAAACCACTGTCATTCCAGGATGACTTGAGTGTCTCAAATGCTACAATACACTACCTAAAATGTCCAGTTTTCAACAGCAACTACAAAACCCATGAGACACACAAACAGGAAACCATCCATACACCAGAAAAAAATAACAGTAGCAGAAACTGCCCATGAGAGGTAACAGATGTGAAATTTAACAAAGACTTCAAAGTAGCCATTAAAAATATTTTCAAAGAACCAAAGAAAACCATACTTGAAGTAAAGGAAGGTAAGAAGGCAATGTCTCATCTTAAAGAGAATAACTAAGAAAAAAAAAATAGATATTCTGAAGTTGGAAAGTATTGGTCAACAATAGATTTCAAATGGTAAAAGAATCAGGGACCTTGAAGATAGAAATTGTGCAATATAAAGAACAGAGAATAAGAATGAAGAAAAATGAATAACACCTCAGAGAAATATAGGACACCATAAAGCACACCAACATGTATACACAATGGAACTCTCAGAAGGAGAGGAGAGAGAAAGGTGCAGAAAATATATTTTAAAATGTGATGGCTGAAAACTTCCCCAAATGATGAAAATCAATAATATACACATCCAAGAAGTTCACTTAACTCCAAGTAGGATAAACATGAAAAAATACATAGGTCTTGGTTTGCCAAAGGCTGATGATCGAAAGCAACAAAAATCTGTTGGCATTTATAAAGAGGATTTATTTGTAGTAAAGGCTTATCGCTCCAAGGCCATGAAAAGTCCAACTCAAGGCACCATCAGAGGTGCTTTCTCACCAAAGTCAACTGCCACATGTTGAAGCAAGATGGCCATTCATTTCTGCGCAGGTTTCAGGCTTCCCCTCCAGGCTCACCCTTTCCACTTGAGCTTCTGTGGGCCTAGCCTCTTGAAGCTTTGTGCTTAAGTGGTCCTTAGTCCTGTCTCTCCTGGCAAAGGACTTGTTTCTTTCCAGGCTGCCTATGTCAGTCTTGGCTGTTCTCTCTCTTCCCAAATTCATCTGTAAGCTATCAGGCAAATGGCTCATCTCTCCCAGGGGCTTCATCTGTTGGAGACTTCACCTTTTTGTAACATGGCAGGATCAAAAATGACAGAGCTTTCTCTTCCTGTATCTGTTTGTCCATGTGTCTGTTTATATCAGACCCAGCAAGGGGACAGGGACTCAACCTGAATCAAAAGCCCTCAAACTGTCACACTCCACCCTCTGAATTCCCAAAAGACATCAGTCTATTCCAAAAAAAAAAAAAAAAAAAAAGCTTAAATCATTTCAGTAGCAACAATACATACAAAATCAGTTATAGGAATACAGTTTGTCTTTGGTCAAAAGTCCCCTCTATCTGTAGACCTGTAAAAGTTACAAAACAGATTATCTGCTCCAATATGCAAATGAGGCAGATATAAGATAAACATTTGCATTACCATAAGGAGAACTTGGGAGGGAAACATGCATCATGGGTCCCCAATAGTTCTGAAACCTTGCACGGCATACCCCATTAGATTTCAAAGTCTTAGTCATCCTTAAAATGATGTTTTCTTCTCCATGGGGCCTCATGGAGGTCCACCCTTTCCACAGGCTTGCCAATGGCCATTTTCTCAGTTCCACCCTCATAAAGCAAGCATCTGGGTGGCGACCAAGCTCCAAACCTCACCTCTGTATTAGAGTTCTCTAAGGAAACAAAATCAACAGGAGATATCTGTAAATAGTATGAGATTTTATAAAATTCTGTCACATGACCATGGGGATGCACAAGTCCAGATTCTGCAGACAGGTTGCAAACCAGGGGCTCCAATGAAAGTCTGATAAAGATCCTTTATGAGTTTCTGGGAGACATTGGCTGTCCAAAGACAATCTGGGAAATTCTCTCTGAATGCCGAAATCACTTCCCCTTTTAAGGTATTCAACTGATTGGATAAAATGTCACTCATTGCTCATGGCAATCTCCCTAGTTGATCGTAGATGTAATCAACCATCTATGCAGTAAATTCTCTGATGACTAAAGTCCAGAAATGTCCTTGTATTATAATTAGCCCAGTGCTTGCTTGACCAAACAACTGGGCACAATTACCTGGCCGAGTTGATACATTAGCCTAACCGTCACACCCTCCAAGAATATTGGAATGATGGCCACACTTTACCCAATCTCTGATGTATTAGTCAGCCAAAGGAGTGCTGATGCAAAGTACCAGAAATCTGTTGGCTTTTATAAAGGATATTTATTTGGGTAGAAGCTTACAGTCACAAGGCCCTAAAGAGCCCAACTCAAGTTTCCTTAAGAGGTACTTTCTCAAATATCTGCTTCTCTTTGTGTTTACTTCCTGGTGCTCCAGCATCAAAAACTCCCAACTCTCTCCTCTGCCAAGTCATTTTCTTTGTGAGTCCCTACCCACCAAGTGGACGGGGACTCAACATCCTACTGATATGGCTGAATCAAGGCCTTGATCATAATTTAATCAAGTAAAAGTGAAATCTCTGAACCTAATACAATCTAATATGCCCAGAGGAATAGACCAGTTTACAACATAATCCCATATCTATTTTTGGAATTCATAATACCAAACTGCTACATTTGGGGTACAATCTCAACCTTCTTAGAACAATGAAATGGCAACCTGGCCCTCACTAACCTATGGGGCCTAAGCCCAACACCCTCAGAGCAGTGGGTGGTGACCTAACTCTCCCCAATCTAGGGGGAACAGGCCCACCCCACTGAGGGAAGTGGGGTGGTGGCTTAACTCTCCCCAAACACCAAAGAATGTGTTCCCCCCTCTCTGTAGCCTGGGATGGCCAGACTCTCCCTGAACACCTTCAAATGCCAGGCAAATCCACCTCAATACACTTGGGTGGGGTCCCTCTCTTGGCCCAAGAAGATATATTAATTCTACACCTCAGCTTCCATGATTTTCCTCTTAAAGCCTTTGCCCTTCAACCTCTCCCTCCACTGTCCCTTTTATTTCAGGTTGACAGTGGTTTCGTTAATACAAAGCTCACAAAAAGTTTGTTGGTTTAGCATGCATGAAATGGGTCCAAGCCATTAGCAGTAAGACTTTCCACAAGTCTGTTCTGGATAACTGCATTTTCAATCCTGACTTACAAGTTCCAAGTTTAATTAATTCTTCACATGGATCACTATCTTCTAGGAGCTTGTTTTCCAGTAGCTTGGAATTTCTGAAATCAGTCTCTGGTTCCTTTGTGCCCCACAATTAGTATTCAGCTTATCTCTCTCACTATTTGCTATGAGCTGTAAGGAGAAGCCAGGCTGCATTTTTTTTTACTTTGGAAATCTCCTCAGCTAAATGTCCAAACTTTCCATTTAACATCAGGACTCAATCTTGCCAAATTCTCTGCAACATCAAAACAAGGAATGCCTTTCCTCCATTTTCCAATAATAGTTTCATCATTTTTCTTCCAAGGCCTCACTGGAAATAACTTTAGGGACTGTATTCCTATAAACAGTCTCTTCAAAGCAATTGAGGCCTTTTCCATCAAGCATCTCACGATTGCTTCAAGAAAATACCCCTTATCCATTTGTAAAACTGTTCCAGCATTTTTGGTAACTGCAGAAGCACAGCCCCACTCTCCTCGTACCAGTTTCTGTCTTAGTCTGTCAAAGAGCAACTGATGCAAAGTACCAAAAATCTGTTGGCTTTTATAAAGGGGGTTTATTTGTGGTAAAAGCTTACAGTTCCAAGGCCATGAAAAGTCCAACTCAAGGCACCATCAGAGGTGATTGACTAGAAAGAGCATTACTCCCCCACCCCCAAGATATTAACCTGGGGTAAAACGCCTGGCTCCTGCAGCTGACTTGGAGGGGAAGAGACATATTCCTCCCTGTCTACTCTTATAAGGGAAAAGGGTGGGGGAGCCAGGGGGCTTCTCTTCAGTGAATTCAGCCAGCGGAGGCTGCTTTGAATCTCAGCTCTGGCCAGACCAAACCACAGGAAAGCTGAGACTAAAACACCTCCTTGGAAAGATGCACTGTTGAGCCATCTGCTGGCTGGTCTTGAAATTGCATGGTCAAAAACTCTCTGGGTTCTCTCTGTACCCTAACTCCTGGGAGAAAATCTGCACCCCCTTAGTGACTCCGTGGACCAATTTTAATTATTTAAGATGGGCAATCTTAAAGTTGAACCAAATATCAAGTGTTTTGAAAAAAATAGGTGAGAGAAATTGACCATCAGAGTAAATTCACAAACATAGTCAGATGCCTAGATATCAGCAAAATATTACAAGTCATGCTAAGAAACAAGAAGAGATGGCCCAGACAAAGGAACTTACCAAATATCATGAAAAGATACAGGATTTAGGACAATCAATGATACTTGCACAACTCTCCTAAATCAATTCAAATAATTTAAAGAAAAATATGACTAAAGTGATAAAGGATATTAAGAAGTCACTGAATGACCAGAAAGAACAATTTGAAAGTCTGAAAAGTGACAGAGCTCATGGGAATGAATGACAGAATGGATGACATTAAAAATACATTAGAGGCACATAAGAACAGGTTTGAAGTGCTTGAAGACAGAATTAGTGATTTCCAAGACAGAACATCTGAACCAGAAAAGACAGGAGAACAGAAAGTGAAAAGAATGGAAAAAATGGAACAGAGTCTCAGGGAATTGAATGACAATGTCAAATGCACAAGCATATGCATTATTGGTGTCCCAGAAGGAGAAGAGAATGGAAAGGAGGCAAAAGGAATATTTCAGGAAATAATGACCAAAAAACTTTCCAACCGTTATGAAGGATATAAATATCAATATACAAGAAGGAAAACACACCCCAAACAGAATAAATCTGAATAGACCTACCCTGAGAAACCTACTACTCAGAATACAAATATCAGAGTTAAAGAGAGGATTCTGAAAGCAGCAAGAGAAAAGCAAAGCATCACATACAAGGGAAACTCGATAAGATTAAGTGCCAAACTCTCATCAGAAACCATGGAGGTGGGAAGAAAGTGGTATGATGTAATTAAGGTACTGAAAGAGAAAAACTGCCAGCCAAGAATCCTGTATCTAGCAAAGCTGTCCTTCAAAAATGAGGGTGAGTTCAAAGTCTTCACAGACAAACAAAAACTGATAGAATATGTTACCAAAAGACCAGATTTGCAAGAGATACTAAAGGGAGTGCTGTAGCCTGAAAGAAAAAAAACAAGGGTGAGAGATTTGGAGAAGTGTTTAAAAACGAAGATATTAGGGAGGGTAAACTAAAGGATAAGAAAACAGACAACAGAATGATAAGACAACAGAGCACTGAAGGACAAAATGGATGAAGTTAAGTAATGCCTTTACAGTAATAGCATTGAGTGTTAATGGCTTGAACTCCCTAATCAAAAGACATAGGCTGATAGAATGGATTAAAAAAATATGAGCCATCTATATATTGTCTACAAGAGACTCACCTCAGACATAAGGACACAACCAGATTAAAAGTGAAAGATATTCCACACATATAGTAACCAAAAAAGAGCTGGAGTAGTGGTACTAATATTGGACAAAATAGATTTTAAATGCAAAACTGTTAAAAGGAATCAAGAAGGTCATTTTATATTAAAAAGGACAATTCAACAAGAAGAAATAAATATGCTAAACATTTATGCACCTAATCTCAGTGCCCCAAGATACATGAGGCATGCACTGGCAAAGTTGAAGGAAGAAATAGATGTCTCTGCAATAATAGTTGGAGACTTCAAAACACCACTTTCAGTATTGTATAGAACATCTGGATAGATGATAAATAAAGAAACAAAGAGCTTGAATAATATGGTAAATGAACTAGACCTAATAGATATCTATAGAGCATTGCACCCTAACACAGCAGGATATACATTCTTTTCAAGTGCCCATGGATCCTCTCCAGGATAGACCATATGTTGGGTCACAAGACAAGTCTCAATAAATTTTAAAAAATTGAATTAGGGGTCGGATGTGGCTCAACTGGTTGGGCGTCCGTCTCCCATATGGAGGGACCCGGGTTCGATCCCTGGGACCTCCCGGTAAAAAAAAAAAAAAAAAAAAAAAAGATTGAATTATACAAAACACTCTCTGATCATGACAGAATGAACTAGAAATAAATAATGGACAGAAAAAGGGGAAATTCATTAATATATGGAGATTAAACAACACACTTAAATGATCAGTGGGTCAAAGAATAAATTGCAAGAGAGTTCAGCAAATATCTTGAGATGAATGAAAATTAGAACACAACATGTCAAGACCTACAGTACACTGCAAAGGCAGTGCTGACAGGGTAATTTATAGCCCTAAATGCTTACAATAAAAAAGAAGAAAGGACTAAAATTGAGGATCTAACTGCACATCTGGAGGAACTAGAGAAAGAGCAGCAAACTAACCCCAAACCAAGCCAAAGGAAAGAAATAGTAAACATAAGAGCAGGAGTAAATGATATCGAGACAAAAAAAAAAAAAAAAAAAACAATAGAAAGAATCAACCAAAACAAGAGTTGATTCTTTGAGAAGATCAACAAAATCTACAAATCCTTAGCTAGACTGACAAAGAAAAAAGAGGGAAGATGCAAATAAATAAAATCAGAAATGGAGAGGGACGTTATCACTGACCCCACAGAAATGAGAGAGATCATAACAGGATACTCAAAACAACTGTGTGCTAAAAAACTAGAAAAAATAGAGGAGGTGGACAAATTCCTAGAAACACTCAAACTACCTACACTGACCCTAGAAGAAATAGAGGACCTCAACAAACCAATCCAAGTGAAGAGATTGAAACTATCATCAAAATCCTCCCAAAAATGAAAAACCCAGGATCAGAGGACTTGACAGATGAATCCTACCAATTATTCAAAGACGACCTAATAAGGATCTTTCTCAAGGTCTTCCAAATAATTGAACAGGAAAGAATGCTACCAAACTCATTCTATGAATCCAACATCACCCTAAAATCAAAACCAGATAAAGACACCATGAAAAAAGAAAATTACAGACCAATATCTGTAATGAATATAGATGCAAAAATCCTCAACATAATACTTGGAAATGGAATCCAAAAGCACATTAAAAGAATTATACACCACAATCAAGTGGGTTTTATCCCAGGTATACAAGAGTGTTTCAACACAAGAAAATCAATTAGTGTAATAAACCACATTGATAACTTGAAGAAGAAAAATCACATGGTCCTCTTAATTGATGCAGAAAAGGTATTTTACAAAATACAGCATCCTCTTTTGATAAAAACACTCCGAAAGACAGGAATAGAAGGAAGATTTCTCAATATGGCATATATGAAAAACCTACAGGTATCCTAGTATTCAATGGTGAAAGACTGAAAGCTTTCCCGCAGAGTCAGAAACAAAACTAGGATGCCCAGTGTCACCATGATTATTCAATCTTGTGCTAGAAGTTCTAGCTAAAGCAATTAGACTAGACAAAGAAATAAAAGGCACCCTTTCCTATAAGAAAGGAAGGAGTGAAACTTTTCAATATTCGCTGATGACATGATCCTATATCTAGGATCTACTAAAAAATCCACAACAAAGCTACTAGAATTAATAAACAAGTTCAGCAAAGTGGCGGGATACAAGATTAATACACAAAAATCAATGGCGTTTCTATACACTACTGATATTCATTCTGAGGAGGAAATCAGAAAAAATATTCCATTTATAATAATGACTAAAACAATAAAATATTTAGGAATAAACTTAACCAAAAGACATAAAGGACCTGTATTCAGAAAACTACAAAACATTACTAAAAGAAACCAAAAAAGACTTAAATAAATGGAAGAACTTTCTGTGTTCATGTATTGGAAGACTAATTATTGTTAAGATGTCAATTCTACCCAAACTAATTTATAGATTCAATGCAATCCCAATTAATATCCCAACAGCCTTTTTTGCAGAAATCTAAAAGCCAATAATCAAATTTATTTGGAAGGGTAGGAGCCCTGAATAGCCAAAAATGTCTTAAAAATGAAGAAAAAAGTTGGAGGATTCTCACTTCCTGACTTTAAAGCATATTATTTAGCTACAGTAGTAAAAAACAGCATGGTATTGGCATAAGGAAAGACAGATTGACCAATAGAACCCAATAGAGACCTCAGAAATTGACCCTCACATCTACAGTCAAGTAATTTTTGACAAGGTGGTCAAGCCCACCCAGCTGGGCCAGAACAGTCTATTCAACAAATGGTGCTGGGAGAACTGGATATCCATATCCAAAAGAAAGAAAGAAGACCCCTATCTCACACCTTATACAAAAATTAACTCAAATGGACCAAGGACCTAAATACAAAAACAACAAACATAAAACTCCTAGAAGAAAATGTAGGAATCATCTTCAAGATTTTGTGGTAGGCGATAGTTTCTTAAACCTTACACCCAAGGCATGAGCAACCAAAGAAAATTAAATAGATGGGACCTCCTCAAAATTAAACACTTTTGCACCTCATAGGACTTTGTCAAAAGGGTGAAAAGCAGCCAAATCAATGGGAGAAAATATTTGGCAATAGCATATCTCATAAGGGGTTTAATATCCATGATATATAAGGAGATCATACAACTCAACAATAAAAAGACAAACTACCCAATTAAAAAATGGACAAAAGATTTGAAAAGACAGTTGTTCAAAGAAAAAATTACAAATGGAGAAACAATACATGAAAAAATGTTCGACATCACTAGCAATTAGGGAAATGCAAATCAATACTACAATGAGCTATTTCATACCTATTAGACTGGCTGCCATTAAAAATTGGAAAACTGTAAATGTTGGAGAGGATGTGAAGAGATAGAAATGCTTATTCACTGTTGGTGGGAATGTAGAATGGTACAGCCACTGCGGAAGATTGGCAGTTCCTAAGGAACTTGAATATAGACTTGCCATGGGACCTGGCAATACCATTGCTAGGTATATACCCAGAACTACTGAGAGCAGTGACATGAATAGATATCTGTACACAGATGATCATAGCAGCATTATTCATGACAGCCAAAAGTTGGAAACACCCTGGGTGTCCATCAACTGATGAATGTATAAAAGAATTGTAGAGTATACACATGATGAAATATTATGCTGCAGTAAGAAGAAATGAAGATGTGAAACATATGACAACATGGATGTACCTGGAGGACATTATGTTGAGTGAAGCAAGCCAGATACAAAAAGACAAATACTGTATGGTTGCCTTATTATGAACTAAATATATTGTGTGAAATATAAATATATTATGTGAAATCTGAATATAGGTAAAATTGCATATATAAGACTGTTTTTCTTTGAAGCTGAACAAATGTATGTTAATACTACTAAATGTCAATATCAGACAAAAAAGCACATTATAGTAAGTGAAGGAGATACAGACAAAATACTACATATTATATGATTGCATTTATATAAAATGTAAATATAAATCAATTCATAAAGATGAAATTAGTGGTTATGTTGAGCTGAGGAAGGAATGCTAAGGGGTGTGGAGACTTTCTTTTTGGAGTAATAAAATTGTTCTAAAAATTTTTTAGATGAATGTACAGCATTGTGATTTTACTAATACCATTGATTATACACTTTGGATAGATCATAAGATATATGAATATATCTCAATAAAACTGCTTAATGAACAAATAATTGTGCAATCATAGCCAGAAATAGCAGCTATGTACAGTAGGAGAAACAGAGATTGGGAGGTGAGAAATTTTCTTGTTTTATGTTTATTATTATTTTTTTTAATTTATTTTTTATTGTGGGTAAAAATCAAAATTTTCACAATACATACCAATATTTGTAAAATGATATATAAATATATATGCATATATGTGCATTTGCTTACAAAAATGTTATTTATATATATATAAATATATTTTAAGAGGTGCTTAGATTACCTAAAATATTACACGGAACCCACCGGGATATGTTTATTATTATTATTGAAATAATGATTGAAGTGATGAACACACAATGATGGGATAATACCAAATACCATTGATTATACTTTAGATAAATTGTATGCTTTATCAATATGTATCAATAAAATTGATTTGTTTTTTTTTTTTTAAACAAAAACAAAAACAAAAAAGACGAAGGAGCTAAAATTGAAGATCTAACTGCACACCTGGAGGAACAAAGAAAAGAACAGCATACTAATCCCAAACCAAGCTGAAGGAAAGAAATGCTAAAGATCAGAGCAGAAATAAATCAAGAACAAAAAAACAAAAGAGAGAATCAACAAAAACAAAAGTTGGTTCTTTGGGAAGATCAACAAAATCGACAAACCCTTAGCTAGACTGACAGAAAAAAAGAGAGAAGATGCAAATAAATCATAAATTAGAGAGGGGATATTACCCATACACATAAGAAAAATTCTAGAAGAAATAGAAGGCTTCAACAAACCAATCACAAATGAAGAGATTGAAACAGTCATCAAAAACCTCCCAAAGGTGAAAAGCCCAGTACCAGATGGCTTCACAGGTGAATTCTACCAATCAGAGATGAACTAATACCGATCTTGCTCAAACTCTTTTTAAAAATTGAACAGGAAAGAATGCTACCAAACTCTTTCTACGAAGCTAACATCACCCTAACCAAAAGCAGATAAAGAGACCCATCAATACCATTACAAGGTATATAACCAGAAGAACTCAGAGAAGAGACACAAAAGGACATATGCACACTGATGTTCATAGTGGCATTTTTCACGATTGCCAAAATTTGGAAACAACATAGTCCATCAACTGATGAATGGATAAACAAATTGTCTTGTATACACACAATGGAATATTGCACAATGGTAAGAAGAAATGAAGTCGTGAAGCATATGACAATATGGATGAACCTAGAGGACTTTATACTGAGTGAAGCAAGCCAGACACAAAAGGTCAAATACTGTATTATTGTACTATTATGAGCAAAATATATTGTATAAACTCATGGAGTTAATAAATAGAATATAGGTCACCAGAAAATAGAAGAAGGGTAGAGAATGTAAAGTTGAAGGTTAATCTGTGCAGAATTGGTAAATAGGTTGTTTGTAAATTTTTGGAAATGAATAGAAATGGTGAAAGCACATCATAGTGTTTGTAAATAGCAGAGCTATTATATGGGTATGACAGTGGTTGAAAGGGAAAGTTTAAGGTCATGTATAATACTAGAATGGAAGCTAAAAACTGTAACATGGTGTATTAGTCAGCCAAAGGGGTGCTAATGTGAAATACCAAAAATGGGTTGGTCTTTATAAAGGGTATTTATTTGGGGTAGAAGTCCACAGATGCCAGGCCATAAAGCGTTAATTTTTTTTTCTCACCACAGTTCATTGCCACGTGTTAGAGCAAGACAGTTGCCGGCGTTTGCCAGGGTTCAGACTTCTGGGATTCCTCTCTTCCCGGGGCTGTGTTTCTCTCTGGGCTTAGCTCCTGTTTCCTCCACAAAGTCAGCTGTAGATAATAAGGTGAATGGCTTGCTTCTCTTCTCCTGGGGCCTTCTTTCCAACATCAAGACTGCTTCTCAAAAGACTGCTTCAACTGTCCTTGGCCTTGCCTTTTATATTCGATTCCCCACCCACCAAGGGGTGGGGCTCAACGCCCTAATCCTAACCTAATCATGCCCAGATTAAAGATCAGTTTACAAGCATGATTCAATTATATTTTTGGAATTCATAATTACATCAAACTGCCACATTCCACCCTCTGAATTCCAAAAATACATTACAATATTTATTTTTATTTATTTTTTTATTTTTTATCTTTTTTCTTTCTTTCTTTCTTTCCTTTTTTTATTCTTTTTTTTTTCTTGTGTAATATCTAGGTAATCTAAGACATTACAATATTTAAAAAAACTTAAATCAGTAACAATTTAAGTACAAAATCATGTTATAATTAGTTTGAAGAAATACAGTTTGTTTTTAGGCAAAGTCCCATCTGCTATAGACCTCTGAATCTTACAAAACCATTGAACTGCTTCCAATACACAAATGGAAAGACAAAAGATAAACATTTTCAATATTATAAGGAGCAATTGGGATGTTAAACATGAGTCATGCATCCTCTACAGTACAGTAAACTTGCAGGACATTCTCCATTCGATTTTAAAGTCTGAGAGTCATTTTTAAGAAGATGGTTTCTTCTCCTTGGGGCCACATGGGAACCCACCATTTCCACAGGCTTGCCCAACAGCCATTTTCTTGGTTCCACCCTCATCAAGCATCTGGGTGTCGAGCAAGCTCCAGACCTCACCCTCCAAGAGTGTTGGGGTGATTGCCACACCTTACCCAAACTTTAGGTTAAAGTCTTAGCCCCCCTAGTACAGTGAGGTGAAGACAACATTCCCCCTAACCTTTGGCATACAGGCTCAACCCTCTCAGAGCAACGAGTTGGCCACCTAGCCTTCTTTAATCTTTGGCATACAGGCTCAACCCTCTCAGAGCAATGGGTTGACCACCTGGCCTTCCCTAGTCCATGGGGGACAGGTACACCCCTCTCAGACCAATGGGGTGTTGACCTTAACTGCCCTAATCTTTGAGGAATGTGCTCCACCCTCCCTGCACCCTGGGGTGGCAAAACTCTTCCTGAACATCGGATGGGGACATCCACCTTCTTCAACTGCTGGGGAAAACTCACCTGAGAGATGCACCATGCAGCATCAAAACTTTCTCAGAACATCGGGTAGGAACATCCACCCTCTTCAAATGCAGGGGCAAACTCACCCTCTCTGTACACATGGGTGGGGCTCCTCTCTTGGCCCAAGGAGATGTCTTAAGTTCAGATCTCTGTTTCCACGGTTTTCTTCTTAAAGCTGATTCTCCTTCACTCTCTCCTTTCCATGTCCTCTTTTGTCCAAGCTGACAGTGGTTTTGTTCATACAGCTCTCTCAAAAACTTTGTTGGTTTAGCATGCAGGAAGCAGGGGTCTAAGCCATCACACAGTAAGACTTTCCACAAGTCTTTCCTAGATAACTGCATCTTCAATTCTGAGTTACGAGTTCCAAGTTTAGTAAAGTCTTCAAATAGGGCATTTTCATCTGGGAATTTGATTTCCACAAACTTGGAAGTTCCAGAATCAGTTTCTGTTTTCTTTGTGCCCAAAAGTTCAGTCCTTAGTGTATTTCTCTCATCTAGTATTTTGCTATAAGCTGCAAGGAGAAGCCAAGTCACATTCTCCGAGTTTACCTTGGAAAGTTCTTTAGCTAAATGCTCTGGTTCGCCATTTTAAAATTCTGTCTCCCATATAACACCAGGAGTTAATCTTGTTAAGTTCTCTGCAACTTTAAAATATGGATCGCCTTTCCTCCAGTTTCCAATAATAGTTTCATCATTTACTTCTAAGGCATCATAGAAAGTCTCTTTAGCGTCCATATTACTATCAACAGTCTCTTCAAAGTGGTTTAGGCCTTTTCCATCAAGCATTTCACAATTCCTCCAAAAAATATCCCTTACCCATTTATAAAACTGTTCCAACATTTTGGTATATGCAAAAGCAATACCCCACTCCTGGTACCAAATTCTGTATTAGTCAGCCAAAGGGGTGCTAATATGAAATATCAAAAATGGGTTGGTCTTTATAAAGGATATTTATTTGGGGTAGAAGTCCACAGATACCAGGCCATAAAGCATTAAGTTTCTTCTCTCACCACAGTCCATTGCCACGTGTTAGAGCAAGACAGCTGCTGGCATTTGCCAGGGTTCAGGCTTCTGGGGCTCCTATCTTTCCAGGGCTGCATTTCTCTCCGGGCTTAGCTCCTGTTTCCTCCACAAGGTCAGCTGTAGACGTTTAGGCGAACGGCTTGCTTCTCTTCCCCTGGGGCCTTCTTTCCAACATCAAAACTGCTTCTCAAAAGACTGCTTCAACTGTCCTTTGCCTTGCCTTTTATATTCGATTCCCCACCCACCAAGGGGTGGGGCTCAACGCCCTAATCCTAACCTAATCATGCCCAGATTAACAGATCAGTTTACAAGCATGATTCAATTATATTTTTGGAATTCATAATTACATCGAACTGCCACGACCTGCAAATTGCACAGGGGCTGTGGGGGCTACACCTGACATTTTGAAGAAGTCTGATTAATTCTCTGAGTTAGGCTGAGCAGCGTCCATGAAAACTTCACAGAGGAAATGCTGCCAGCCATGCAGTCTGCTAGCCACCAGAGATGCAGGATCTGGGATCTAATTTCAAGCATCATTTGTGGAAAAGAATATTCCTTTCCAATTTAGTAGACTTGGCACCCTTATGAAAAATCAGTTGGCCATAGATGTGAGAGTTTATTTCTGGACTTTCATTTTGAATCCTTGTGCAAGTACAATGCTCTTTTGATTACTGTGGCTTTGGAATGAGTTTTAAGATTGGGCAGTGTGAATCTTCTAACTTTGTTCTTTTTCAAGACGATTTTGACTATTTTCGGCCCCTTACTCATCCATATAAATTGATGGCAAGTTTCTCTATTCTGCAAAGAAAGCTGTTGGAATTTTGATTGGTATTGCATTGAATCTGTACATCACTTTGGGTAGAATTGACATCTTGATATTTAGTCTTTTAACCCACGAACATGGAATATCCTTCCATTTACTTAGGTCTTCTTTTATTTCTTTTAGCAAAGCTTTGTAGTTTTCTGTAAACAAGACCTTTACATTACTGGATCAATCTATTCCTAGATATTTAGTTATTTTAGTTGCTCTTGTAAATGGCATTTTTTCTTGAATTCTTTTTCAGATTCTTCATTACTAGTGTACAGAAACACTACCAATTTTTGCATGTTGATCTTGTATTCTACCACTTTGCTGAATTCATTTATTAGCCCTAGTAGCTTCTGTATAGATTATAGTTGGATTTTGCTTTTTTAATGCAGTATAACTATTACTACCTTTTGTTTGGATTGGAGTTTTAGTCTTATTATTGATAAAGTTGTAGTTACATCTGTCCCTTTTTTCTATATGTATCCTTTTTTCCCCTCTATTCCTCCTACACTGGTATTTTTGTACCAAGTATTTTCTGTTGTAACATTTTAATCTCTTTAATAATTTTTCAGTATATTTTATGGTATTTTCTTAATGGGAGTTCTAGGGCTTACTATATACTTAATTAACTGGAATTTACTTTAGATTTATACATAGTTCCAATGGTAGGTAGAAATGTTACACTATATATCTCTAGGCCCTCTTCTGATTTTTTTGTGCTATTATTGTAATATTATAAGCTATACATGTTACAAACCCTATAATACATTTTTATAATTGTTACTTTATATAATTACCTACCTTTGAAAGAAACTGAGATATGTGAGAACTAAATATTGCAAAAAAATATATCTTTAACAGTGCTCTTTGTTTTTTCACATATTTGAACTTCTGTCCAGGCTCATTTCCTTTCAGCACAAACAACTTAATTATTCTTTTAAGTCCAGTCTACCAACAAAGAATTTTCTTAATTTTTATCTGAGAAGAGTGTAACTTCAATTTTAAAAGATAGTTTTGCTGAATATAGGATTCTTGGCTGACAGCTTTTTCTTTCAGGATTTTGAATAATACCCCAACTGCCTCCTGGCTTCCACTGTTTCTGATGTGAAGTCAGTTGTTGATCTTATTGGGTTCCCTTGTACATAATGAGTCTTGCTGCTATCAAAAGTTTCTCTTTGTCTTTGTCATTTATCATGTCTACTATAATATGTTGTGTCAGTTTGAGATTATTTTATGAATCCCCCCAAAAAGAAATATTATATTTGTAAACTAATCTATTCCTCTGGGTGTGATACCCTTTGATTGTATTAAATTCAGTTGAGGGGCCTCTGATTAAAATTACCTGTTAAGATTGCTTTAGGGCTTTTGATTTGACTATGTAAGGAGTGACTCAGGTTGAGTCTATGCCCCATTTCTGAGTCTGATATAAACAGAGCCACATGAACAAATACAAGTAAAAGTCACATTTTTTAAAAAAACAAATCAATTTTATTGATACATATTAATAAAGCATATATCCATCCAAAGTGTACAATCAGTGGTATTCGGTATAATCACATAGTTGTGTATTTATCACTTCAACCATTCATAGAGCAGTTTCATTATTCCAATAATAATAATAAACAAAAGCAAACAAAACTCATCACTTCTCAATCTCTCTATGCTTCCCCTGCCATACATAGCTGCTATTCTTTTACCTTCTCTCTAGATTTGTATTTAGATTTTGTAAAAAAACAAAACAAACAGTCTTATATATGCAATATCACCCATATTCATGTTTTACACGAGATTTTACTATTGTATACAATCCCATGTGTGGCAGTTTGATGTAATTATGAATTCCAAAAATATAATTGAATCATACTTGTAAACTGATCTGTTAATCTGGGCATGATTAGGTTAGGATTAGGGCGTTGAGCCCCACCCCTTGGTGGGTGGGGAATCGAATATAAAAGGCAAGGCAAAGAACAGAGCTGAAGCAGTTTTGATGTTGGAAAGAAGGCCCCAGGAGAAGAGAAGCAAGCCGTTCGCCTGATTGTCTACAGCTGACCTTGTGGAAGAACCAGGAGCTAAGCCCAGAGAGAAACGCAGCCCCGGGAAGAGAGGAACCCCAGAAGCCCTAACCCTGGCAAATGCCAGCAGCTGTCTTGCTCTAACACGTGGCAATGGACTGTGGTGAGAGAAGAAACTTAATGCTTTATGGCCTGGTATCTGTGGACTTCTACCCCAAATAAATACCCTTTATAAAGACCAACCCATTTTTGGTATTTCACATTAGCACCCCATTGGCTGACTAATACAGAATTTGGTACCAGGAGTGGGGTACTGCTTTTACAATTACCAAAATGTTGAAATGGTTTTATAAATGGGTAAGGGGTATTTTTTGGAGGAATTGTGAAATGCTTGATGGAAAAGGCCTAAACCACTTTGAAGAGACTGTTGATAGTAATATGGACGCTAAAGAGACTTTCTATGATGCCTTAGAAGTAAATGATGAAACTTTTATTGGAAACTGGAGGAAAGGCGATCCATGTTTTAAAGTTGCAGAGAACTTAACAAGATTAACTCCTGGTGTTATATGGGAGACAGAATTTTAAAATGGCGAACCAGAGCATTTAGCTAAAGAACTTTCCAAGGTAAACTCGGAGAATGTGACTTGGCTTCTCCTTGCAGCTTATAGCAAAATACTAGATGAGAGAAATACACTAAGGACTGAACTTTTGGGCACAAAGAAAACAGAAACTGATTCTGGAACTTCCAAGTTTGTGGAAATCAAATTCCCAGATGAAAATGCCCTATTTGAAGACTTTACTAAACTTGGAACTCGTAACTCAGAATTGAAGATGCAGTTATCTAGGAAAGACTTGTGGAAAGTCTTACTGTGTGATGGCTTAGACCCCTGCTTCCTGCATGCTAAACCAACAAAGTTTTTGAGAGAGCTGTATGAACAAAACCACTGTCAGCTTGGACAAAAGAGGACATGGAAAGGAGAGAGTGAAGGAGAATCAGCTTTAAGAAGAAAACCGTGGAAACAGAGATCTGAACTTAAGACATCTCCTTGGGCCAAGAGAGGAGCCCCACCCATGTGTACAGAGAGGGTGAGTTTGCCCCTGCATTTGAAGAGGGTGGATGTTCCTACCCGATGTTCTGAGAAAGTTTTGATGCCGCATGGTGCAGAGAGGGTGAGTTTTCCCCAGCAGTTGAAGAAGGTGGATGTCCCCATCCGATGTTCAGGAAGAGTTTTGCCACCCCAGGGTGCAGAGAGGTCGGAGCACATTCCTCAAAGATTAGGGCGGTTAAGGTCAACACTCCATTGGTCTGAGAGGGGTGTACATGTCCCCCATAGATTAAAGAAAGCCAGGTGGTCAACCCATTGCTCTGAGAGGGTTGAGCCTGTGTGCCAAAGGTTAGGGAAGGCCAGGTGGTCAACTCGTTGCTCTGAGAGGGTTGAGCCTGTATGCCAAAGGTTAGGGGGAATGTTATCTTCATCTCACTGTACTAGGGGGCCTAAGACTCTAACCCAAAGATTGCATAAGGTGTGGCAATCACCCGAACACTCTTGGAGGGTGAGGTCTGGAGCTTGGTCGACACCCAGATGCTTGATGAGGGTAGAACCAAGAAAATGGCTGTTGGGCAAGCCTGTGGAAAGGGTGGGTTCCCATGTGGCCCCAAGGAAAAGAAACCATCATCTTAAGAATGACTCTCAAGGAGGGGCCAAGATGGCATTAGTGTAGGAGGGCGCACACTGCAAGCTCCCAGAGCAAGGCGGATTGTGGACGGGGTCCTGCCCAGGGGTCTGTGCTGTGCACACGTGGAGTGAGAAGCTTGGGACATCTATCTGCGCGGATCGGCGCCGTGGACCGAACGGTGGAGATTCGTGAGTTTTGAGGCTGCCGGTGGAGGTTGGCACAGGCGGCTGAGCCCCGCGGTTAGGGAAAAAAAATAAAATTAAATAAAACGGCCATTTGGAGCCTCTGGCGGGGCGAAAAAGTTTTATTTTCTGGGGATCTGGCTGCCTGGCACCCCTTGGACCTTGTGTGAACAGAGCAAATGAGATAATCAGCACCCGGTGAACCGGAGGGGGGATTTTGGTCGGGAAACGCAACTGATTGCCCTAGCCACCCAGGAATAAGACCCGGGCCGCTGCGGAGCCAGGAGGAAGGGACACTTCCCAAAAAAGGGAGGATTCTGTTGGAAGACAGGGAAGGGTATTTTATATTTTTTTCCAAACTTTTCTTCTATTGGTCAGTGCAGGTTTTAAGCACAATAGAAAGGTTCTAAGAAGAGGCTGGTGGCCCTTTCATCTAACATTTCCTACTATAGTAGTTCAAATGCTGAACTGTCCTAAAACTTGAGGTATTCTTAGTAAATTAAGCTGAGGATTTTTTTTTCTTTGCTCTAGTACAGGGTAAATATTTGTTTATCGAAAATTTATAATGCCTTCCATCTGCTTAAAACAAGCCAACATTGATCTGTAAAGAGATGAATGCAGGCTGGAATCTGTTTCTCCAAGCTCCTGACTCAATAAAGCTGATGGTCTAGAGTGGTTTTGTTTGAGCTGTCCTTGGTTAAGATTTCCTAATAAAATTCCAAAAGGAATATGGACATTTGACATTACCTATAAAGATTATTTGCAGATTTTGTTAGAAGAAACTTTTGCAGAAAAGTAAACCTTTTATAACCCCTTTACTGTAAAAAGTGAGAAGCTAAAGTCCATCAGCTTTGTATACTTGGGTGCACTTGTGGATTCCTCAGTCTGATGCCCCAGAGCAAGAAATAAATAACCTAATAAATGATCTGATGTTCTGCAATTATGTTGACAGGTGTGACTGTTCATCTTAGGTGAGAGAGTAAGAGATCTTGTTGCCCTGTCCCTAGCAGGTGCTGAGAAGGTGATATCAAACAAGGACATTCTTCTCAAAGTGGCTTGTCTTTTTGAGTTACCATAAAACACCATTTTAACTGACACTGATATTTGGCAGATGCTTTACCTTTGAGTGCTCCTTGAAATGTTTGTTCTCTCCACCTAATATGCTTAGTATAGAGTCTTAAAAATTAATCAGTGGAGAGAACATTGTTCCTTGAAGCAGCTTCCATTGGCCTTTTTTTTTTTTTTAAAGAGCTCTATACAGATATAATCACATACTGTGGCAGTTTGAGATTATTTTATGAATCTTAAAAAGAGAAAGATTATGTTTGTAAACTAATCTATTCCTCTGGGTGTGATGCCCTGTGATTATATTTAATTAATTTTAGTGGACTTTGATTAGATTACCTGTTAAGATTGCTTTCAGGCTTCTTATTTGACTATGTAAGTAAGGTGTGACTCAGGTTGAGTCCCCACCCTCTCGCTGGGTGTGATATAAATGGACATTCAGATAGATATCACAGGAAGAGAGAGTTCTGTCATTTTTCATCCTGCCATGTAACACAAAGGAGAAGGCTCAAACAGCTGAGACCCAGGGAGAGATAAGCCATTTTGCCTGATAACTTACAGCTGAAATTGGGAAGAGACCAGAATAACTGAGACTAATATAGAAGGACTGGAAAGAAATAATCCCTATGCCAGAAGAGAGAGGACTAAAGGATCACTTAAGCATGAAGCCTTAAGAGGCTGGTCCTAAGGAGCTCAAGAGGAATAGGAAGCCTGGAAGGGAAGGAGAGACCAGCTAGAGATCACCTGCCATCTTGTTTCAACAGGTAGCAGCTGACTTTAGTGAGAAAGCACCTCTTATGGTGCCTTGAGTTAGACTTCCCATGCCCTTGGGACTGTAAGCTTTTACCCCCAATAAACTCCCTTTATAAAAGCCAAAAGATTTCTGGTACTTTGCATCGGTACCGCTTTAGCAGGCTAATACATAAATTGGTACCAGGAAGGTGGGGCTGTGCTGCTTGCAATTACCAAAAATGGTTTTATAAATAAGTAAAGGGTATTTTTTGGAGGAACGGTGAGATACTTGATAGAAAAGACCTAGATTGCTTTGAAGAGACTGTTGGTAGGAATATGAACCCTAAAGCTATTTCCAGTGAGGCATTAGAAGGAAATGATGAAACTATGATTGGAAACTGGAGGAAAGGCGATTCTTGTTTTGACATTGTGGAGAACTTGACAAGCTTTACTCCTGACGTTAGATGGAAGGCAGAATTTGAAAATGGACATTTAGCTGAGATTTCCAAAGTAAATGTGGAAAATGAAGCCTGGCTTCTCATTGCAGCTTACAGCAAAATGCGAGAGGAAAGAGAAAAGCTGAGAACTGAATTGTTGAGTAAAAAAACAGAGACTGATTTAGGAAATCCTAAGCTTCTGGAAATCAAGCCCCCAGACAATAGTGCCCATTTGAGGAGTTAACTAAACTTGGAACTTGTAAGTCAGGATTGAAAATGCAGTTATCCAGGATGGACTTGTGGAAAGTCTTAGTTTTGGATGGTTTGGACCCCTGCTTCCCGCATGTGAAACCAACAAGATTTTTGAGAGATCTGTATAAATGAAACCACTTTTAGCCTAGTTTAAAAGGGACAGGGAGGGGAGAGATATATGGGAAAATGGCTTTAAGAGGAAAACCATGTAAGCTGAGGTTTGGAATTAAGATATCTCCTCAGGCCAAGAGAGGGACCCTACCCATGTTTACAGAGAGGGTGAGTTTGCCCTGGCATTTGATGAGGGTGGATGTTCCAGCCTGCTGTTCAGGGAGAGTTTGGCTGCCCCAGGCTACAGAAAGGGTGAAGTGCATTCCCCTGTAGTTGGGGAGAGTTAGGTCATCATCCCACTGCTCAGAGAGGTGTGGGCCTGAGTCCTATAGGTTGGGGAGCATTAGGTCACCACCCCACAGATCAGAGGGGATTGGGCCTAGTTCCCATAGATTATGAAGGACCAGGTCATCACCTCACTATTCTGAGGATATTGGGCCTGTATGCCAGAGATTAGGGGGAATGTTGCCACCACCTCACTGTCCTAAGGGTGTGGAGACTGTCTCCCAGAAATTGGGGAAAGTGTGGCCATCACCCCAGTGTTCTTAGAGAGTGAGGCCTGGAGCTCATTCACCACCCAGATGCCTGAAAAGGGTGGAACCGAAGGTATGGCCATTGGGCAAGCCAATGAAAAGGGTAAGCTCCCATGAGGCCTGAGGAGAAAAAGAAACCATCATTTTAAGGATGGCTTTCAGACTTTGAAATCTAATGGAGCATGCCCTGCAGGTTTTCAGAACTGTTGGGGACCCATGATGAATGTTTCCCTCACAAATTCTCCTTATGGTAATGCAAATGTTTATCCTGTGTCTGTGCCTCCTTTGTATATTGGAAGCACATTGCTTGTTTTGTAAGTTTCACAGGTCTACAGCCAGAGCGGAATTTTGACCCAAGACAAACTGTATTCCTATAACTGATTTTGATGTGATTTTGTACTTGGTATTGCTACTGAAATGACTTAAGATTTTCTGGAATATTGTAATGTCTTTTTGGGATGGCAGTTTGAGATTATTTTATGAATCCCAAAAAGAGAAAGATTATGTTTGTAAAGTAACCTATTCATCTGGGTATGATACACGTTGATTATATTAAATTCAGTTGAGGGGACTTTGATTAGATTACCTGTTAAGATCATGGCTTTTGACAGAGAGCTCTGTCATTTTTGATCCTGCCATATGACAGAAAGGAGAAGGCTCAAACAGCTGAAACCCTGGAAAAGATGAGCCATTTTGCCTGATAGCTTACAACTGAGATTGGGAAGTGAGCAGAACAGCAAAGACTGATATAGGAGGCCTGGAAAGAAACAAGCCCTATGCCAGGAGAGAGAGGACTATTAGGATCACTAAAGCATGAAACCTCAAGAGGCTGGTCCCACAGAGTTCAAGAGAAAGAGGAAGCCTGGAAGGGAAGGCAGAGACCAGCCAGAGACCAGCAGCCATCTTGCTTCAACACGTGACAACTGACTTTGGTGAGAAAATACCTCTTATGGTGCCTTATGGTCTTGGCACTGTAAGCTTTTACCCCTTAAAAAGCCCCCTTTATAAAAAGCCAACAGATTTCTGGTACTTTGCTTTGGCACCCCTTTGGCAGACTAATACACACTTCATAAAATTCATTCTGAGTATACAATTTAATGACTTTTAGTAATTTTAAGACTTGTGCAATCATCACAATTGAATTTTAGAATACTCCCATCACCCCAAATTATTTCCTCATACAATTATGTAGTCAATCTTTGCTCCAAAATTCCACCAACCAAAGAAAAAGGGCAACAAATAGAAAACTGTTACAAATATGGTGGGTATTAATTCAACTATATCAATAATTACTTTAATTGTGAATGGTCTATCTACATCAAATAAAGTACAGAAACTATCATAATGGATAAGAATCAAGACCCAACTCTTTGTCATTATAGGAAACCAACTCTAATATAAAGACACAGATGGATTAAAAGTAAAGGGATGGCCCATGCCCGCAGAAGGCACAGCAAGATGATGCAATAAAGGGAGACAAGCAGACACAGAAGAACGCAAAACAAATGGACACAGAAAGCAGACAGTGACTGCAAGTGGCAAGGGGGGTGGGGGGTGACAAATAAATAAATGAATAAAATCTTTTTTTAAAAAGTAAAGGGATGGAGGAACTCATATTATGCTAGCACTAATCAACAGAAAGCTGGAGTAGTAGATATATTAATTTCAGACTAAGCAGATTTTAGATCAAGGAAAATTATCAGGTATAAAGAGGGGAATTTCATAATAAGCAGGTCAATTGTCGAAAAAGATAACTTTGAATGTTTAGGTACCCGAGTGTCACAGTACATGAGGCAAAAACTGATAAAACTAAAAGGAGAAATAGATAAATCCATTATTATAGTTACAGACTTCAACACACCCTTTATCAGCAATTGATAGATCCAGCAATTGCTGGACAATCAGTAAGGATATAGTTGAACTGAACAGCACCATCAATCAACTGGATCTAATTGACATTTATAGAATACTTCATCCAACAACAGCAGAACATTCTTCTCAAGCTCACATTCATCACGACAGACTACATCCTGGGCCATAAAACACACGTACCGAATTTAAAAGAATAGAAATCATACAAAGTATGTTCTCTCAGACTACAAAGGAATTAGACTAGATATAAATAAAAGAAAGCTGGAAAAATTCTAAAATATTTGGGGATTAAACAACACACTTCTAAATAACAGATGGGTCAAAGAAGTCTCAAGAGTAAAAAGTATTTTGTCTTAAATGAAAATGAAAGTACAACTTAAAATTTGCAGGATACAGCTTATACCCACTCTGCTCAGTAAATGCAATTTTAAAGGAAAAAAAATCAACTTGTGGCTAATTTTTAAAATGTGGCTAAAGTTGTGAACATAAAAGGAAGGTTCTATCTGTCCAATTTTAGAAAAGTCAAACATGCAAGCACTACCCTCTTCTGAGCTATAGTCTAAATATGTGAGCTCTTGGTGTTTTCCCCCTATTTTCCTTCTTTCCAAATACTTCTAAGTATTTCCGAGGCTCACGGAATTTCTTTTTATTTTGCTCTTTATAATTTGAGTACTTTCTTTTAATTCTATAGGTAATACATTCACATGGTTTGAAATCCAAAACTGTACAACAGAATATGCAGTAAAATTCTCTCCCTGACCTCTCTCCACCAGCTACTCAGGTTCCCTTCTCACAGATAACCAATGTTGTCACTTTCTTGAACATCCTTCCAGAGATATTGTATCCATCTATTTGATATATTTACCCACTTTTTTACACAAATGGTAATGTTTGATTTGTACTGTTTTACACTTTGCTTTTTCCACCTAACACCTCAGAGATTGTTTCAGATTCAAGCATCGAGTTTCTGCATTCCTTTTAAACTTTTGTTGGAGCGTAGAATACATACAGAAGAATGCACATATCCATAAATTTTCACAAACTGAACACATCCGTGTAAACAGGTCCCAGATCAATAAAGAGAACCGGACCAGCAGCTCGGAACCCACTTGCAACCCCTTCCAGTAGTTTCCCAAGGGTAACCATTATTCCAGCCTCTAACATCATAGATTCATTTCCCTGTTTTGAACTTTAATTACGTGAATTCGTACAGTGTGTGTTCTTTGAGTATCTGGCTACTTTTGCTCTATATTTGATCTACATTGTTTGTGATGTTCCTGCACGACTGTATGTAGCAGTTGTTCATTCATTCTCATTGCTGTATAATATTTCACTATAACTGCATTCTGTTTTATGGCTGTATAATGTTCCATTGTACAGATTTACCATAAATTATTTATTGGTCCCTTAAAAAATTTTTTTGCATGATACAGCAAAAGCAGTGCTTAGAGGGAAATTTATAACATTGAATACATATATTAGAAAAGAAAAAATTATATAAAATCAATAACTCAAACTTCCACCTTAGGAAACTCAGAAAAGAAGAGCCAATTAAATATAAAAAATTTGCAGAAGAAGAGAAATAATAAAAATTAGAGCAAAAATCAATTAAATTGAAAAAAGGAAAACAATAGAGAAAACCAACAAAATTTAAAAAACTGAATCTTTGAAAAGGCTAATAGAATTGATCACAATCTCTACCTAGGCTAACCAAGAACAAGAAAGATAAAACACAAAGTACTAATGTCAGAAATGATATATGGGCCATCACTACTGATTGTATGGACATTAAACAGATAATAGAGGAATATTATGAACAACTCTATGCCAACAAATTTCATAACTACATGAATAGGGCCGCTTATCTGAAAGACACAATCTATCATTACTCACACGAGGAGAAATAGATACTACTATTTGGCCTATATCTATTAAAGAAATTGAATAAAAATGAATAACTTTCCAATCCAAAAAGTACCAGGCCCAGATGATTTCTTTGATGGATTCTGCCAAACATTTAAAGAAGTCATACCAATTCTTTGCAATGTCTTCCACAATCTAGAAGCATAACTCATTTTGTGTGGCAAGCATTACCCTAATACCAAAATATCAAAGACATTACAAGAAAGGAAAACTCTGGATCAATATCTCTCTTCAACATAAACACAAAATCCTCATCAAAATTTTAGCAAATTGAATTCAACAAATGTATAAAATGAATTATAAACCATGACCTACTGGTATGTATTCCACTTATGCAAGGCTGATTCGTCATTTGAAAATCAATTAATATAATCCATTATATAAACAACCTAAAGAATAAAAACCTAATCATATCAATAGATGCAGAATAAAAAAAACATTTGACAGAAAGCCAATACCCATTCATGACCAAAACTGCTAGTAAACTACTACTAAAGGAGAACTTTCTCAACTTGAAAAATAATATCTATCAAAAACTTTCAATAACATCATACTTTATGGTAAGAAACTAAACACTTTCCCCCTAAGATTGGAAATGAGATAAGACTGTCCCCTCCCAATACTCCTATTCAACACATACTGGAAATCAGAGCTGATGCCCTAAGACAAGCAAATGAGATAAAAGGGATACAGATTGGAAGAAAGAAATAAAATTGTCTTTGTTCACAAATTATATGATCCTCTCTGTAGAAAATCTCAAGTAATTGACAAAAACAATCCTGGAACTAATAAGTGAAATTAGCAAGGTTGCAGGATAGAAAATTAACATACAAAGTTAATTGCTGTCCTATATTCCAGCAATAAACAATTGAGTTTTAATATTAAAAACACGATACTGTTTACATTAGCACACACACACAAAAATAGGTATACATATAAAAAGATATGTACAAGATTTATACGAGAAAAACTATAAAATTGATGATAGAAATAAAAGAATAAATAATTGGAGAAATTATTGTTCATGGATAGGAAGACTCAATATCCAGATGTTAATTAAGTCTTCCCAACTTTATCTATAAGTTCAACACAATTCTAATCAAAATCCTAACAAATTATTTTGTAGAAATCAACAAACTGATTCTAAAAGTCTCTTCACCAAAGAAGATACACAGATGGCAGTTAAGTACAGAAAAAAAGTTTTAACATCACATGTCATTAGGGAATTACAAATTAAAACAATGAGATACCACCACGTACCTATTAGAATGGCTAAAATCCAAAACACTGACAACATCAAAGGCTGTGGATGGAGCAGCAGGATGTGGAACAATAAGAACTCTCAATCAATGTTGGTGGGAAATGCAGAATGGTACAGCCCCTTTGGGAGACAGTCTGGCATCGCTAAACATAGGCTTACTATGAGACCCAGCAATACCCCTCCTAGATAGTCACTCAAATGAGTTGAAAACTTAAATCCACACAAAATCTGCTTGGTAATGCTTACAATAGCTTTATTCACAATTGCCAAAAGTTGAAATCAGCCCAGATATCCAACAGGTCAATGGTTAAACTGTTGCACATCCCAACCAAAGAACACCACAAAATAAATAAATAAATAAACCAAAGAACTAACTCCTAATACATGAAACAACCTGGATGAATCTCTAGGGAATTATTCTAAACAGCAACAAAAACTCCAATCCCAAAAGATTACATACTATATGATTAGCTATATTAACATTTTTGAAATGACAAAATGTCTTCAACAGAGGCAGGGGTTAGGGAGTTCAAGATGATTTGGGGAGGAAGATGGATGTGGTTATAAAGGGGCAATACAGATCTTTGTTGTGTTGAAACTGTTCAGTACATTGACTGTGGTAAAATTGTGTAGACTTTAATATGCACACATGCACATGCAAACAGGTACAATTAAAATGGAAGAGATCCGAATAAAATTGGTGGATTGCATTAATGTCATTATTTTGGTTGTGATATTACACTATTACAATTTTGCAAAATGTTAACTTTGGAGGAAACTGGGTGAGTGAACAAGGGATCTCTCTCACTTACAACTACAAATGAATCTACAATTACCTCAATTATGTGTTGTTTTCTTAATTTGATTTGCAAGTATCTTCTGATTTACTTATTTATTCTTTTTTTCTTTTAAGATTTATTTATTTACTTTATCCATTTTAAAAAAAAACCCTTCCCCATTTGCTGTTTTGTGTCCATTCGCAGAGCAATTCTCTGTGTCTGTGTCCTGCCATCTCTTCTCATCCTCCTCTGGACTTCACCAGGATTCGATCCTGGAGACCTCCGATGTAGGACAGAGGTGTTCTACCACCTGCGCCACCTCAGTTCCTGGTTTTCAGAGCTTTCGGAGCATCTCGTCCTGTCTCTCCCCTGCGTCTCTCCCCTGCGTCTCTCCCCTGCATCTCTCTCCTGTTACGTCATCATCTTGCTGCATGGCTCCCAGGGCCTGGCGGCTCACCGGCACACAGAGCCTGGCAGCCCATGTGCCTTCTATATAGATATTTTTTATTTTACCGGGAGGTCCCGGGGATCGAACCTAGGTCCCTTCATATGACAGATGGACGCCCAACCATTTGAGCCACATCCGCCCCCCTATTTATTCTTAAATTCATTTAAAAGAAAAACTTCATCTTCCTGTTTGTTTTTTGGCATTTTAAAAATTTATTGACGTATATCATGCATACATAAACAAATATAAACAAAAATTGTATAGTAATAGTTATAAACTTACAAAACAAACATACAAAACATCATACAGAGCTCTCATACCCCACACTACCACTACCAATAATACCTTGCATTGTTGTGAAATATTTTTAACTAATGATGAAAGAGCATCCTCAAAATATTACTACTACCCAAAGTATCTTACATTTGGTGTATTTTCCCCCAACCTACCCTATTATTATTATTATCATTTATACATGAACATACATAAACAATAAGTGTATAGTAAAAGTTGTGGACTTACAAAGCAAACAAGCATAACATCGTACAGGGGTCTTATACATCAACCCACCACCAATACCTTGCATTGTTGTGAGATATTTGTTACAAATTATGAAGAATATCATCAAACTCTCACTACTAACTATAGTTCATATCTTGCATTTGGTGTATTTTCCCCCCAATCCACCCTACTATTACTTTTAAAAATATATTTTTATTACAGAAGTTGTGAACTTACAAAACAATCATGCACATGTGCGGAATTCCCACACAACACCCCTCTATCAACACACCACACCGTGGTGGAACATTTGTTATAGATTATGAGAAAATATCATCAAACTATTACCACTAGCCATGGTCCATAGTGTACACTGGCACACTATTTCCATACTCCCCCATTATCAACACAGTACATCTTTGGTATAGATGCATGAATATTACAGTATTGCTGTTAACCACAGTCCATAGGTCACTCCAGTTATATTTTTCCCATGCTTCTCCACATTCTCACCACCCTGCAATAGTGATGTACATCTGCTCTAGCTCACAAAGGATACTCTTGCATCCATACCATCAACCACAATTCTCATCCACCTCTGGGTTTACTGTATATTCAGTCCCTAAATTATTCTCTACCTTTCTTTCAGTTGACATTCACATCCCTAGACTACCCTTTCCAGCCACATTTCCATTTATAAACCATTTGTTACTCACTGTAATGTGTTACCATCAACTGTATACATTTCCACACTTTCACAGTAAAGTTAATTAAAACTTCTACATACATTAAGCTTCAGTAGTCCATCTCAGTCCTCCTCTTATCTCCATTAAGAATCCACAACCTACCACCAAGTCGTGAAAATGTTTTCCTACATTTTCTTTTAGAAGATTTATGGTTCTTGATTTTATATTTAGGTTTTTGATCCATTTTGAGTTATTTTTTGTATAAGCTGTGAGATAGGGGTCCTCTTTCTTTCTTTTGGCTATGGATACCCAGTTCCCACACCATTTTCTGAATGGAACGTTCTGTCTGAGCTGGGTGGGTTTGACAGGCTTGTCAAAAATCACTGGACCCTATATGTAAGGGTCTGTTTCTGAACCATCAATTCAGTTCCATTGGTCTATGTGTCTGTCTTTATGCCAGTACCATGCTGTTTTACCACTGTAGCTAGGTAATATGGCTTAAAGTCTGGAAGCAAGAGTCCTCCAACATCACTTTTCCTTTTTAAGATATTTCTGGCTATTTGGAACCCCTTATCCTTCCAAATAAACTTGATAATCATGTTTTCCATTTATTTTTAAAATGCTAGTGGTATTTTTATTGGGATTGCATTGAATCTGTATATCAATTTGGGTAGAATTGACATCTTAATGATATTTAGTCTTCCAATCCATGAGCATGGGATGTTCTTCCAATTATTTAGGTCTTTTAAAAATTTCTTTTAACAATGCATTTTAGTTTTCTGAATACAAGTGATTTACGTTGTTGGTTAAGTTTATTCCTAAATATTAGATTTTTTTAGTCACTATTGTAAATGGAACTTTTCCCCCTGACTTCCTCCTCAGATTGAGTATTACTAGTGTCTTTTAAAGTCTATTTCAGCTATTAAGTACAGCACTCCAGCTTTTGGGGTTTTGTGTGTGTGTGTGTTTTGTTTTGTTTTGTTTGTTACTGCATGTATGGAATATCTTTTTCCAGCCTTTCACTTTCAATCTATTGATATCCTTGGGTCTAAGGTGAGTCTCTTGCTTACAGCATATAGGTGGCTCATATTTTATTATCCATTCTGCCAGTCTGTGTCTTTTGCTTGGGGAGTTTAATCCATTAACATTCAACATTATTACTGTAAAGGCAGTTCTTATTTCACCCATTTTGACCTTTGGGTTTTATCTGTCATATTTTATTTTCACCACTCTTTTGTCACTTTAGTTACTTTTACTTAAATAATCTTCATTTCTAGACTCTCTTCCAAGGCTCACTCTCCTATCTTTTATTTTCAGGCTGTAGCATACCCTTTAGTATTTCCTGCAAAGCCAGTCTCTTGGTTACTGACTCTCTTAGTTTCTGTTTGTCTGTGAATATTCTAAACTTGCCCTCATTTTTCAAAGACAATCTTGCCAGATACAAGATTCTTGGCTGGAAGTTTTTCTCTTGCAGTATCTTAACTATATCATACTACTGTCTTCTTGCCTCCATGGTTTCTGAAGAGAAATCAGCATTTACTCTTATTGGGTATCCCTTATATGTTATGCATTGCTTTTCTCTTGCTGCTCTCAGAATTCTTTGACTTTGGCTTTTGACATTCTGATTACTATGTGTCTCGGAGTTGGTCTGTTCAGATTTATTTGGATGCGAGTACGTTGTACTTCTTGGACACAGATATCTATGTCTTTCAACAGAGTTGGGAAATTTTCTACCATTACTTCTTCAAATATTCCTTCTGCCCCTTTTCCTTCTCTTCTTCTTTTGGGACACCCTTGACATATATGTTTGTATGTCTCTTTGCTGTTTAGTACCCTGAGACCTTGTTCAATTTTTTTCCATTCTTTTCTTCATCTATTCCTTTGTATGTTCACTTTTGGAGGCCATTTCTTCAAGTTTATCGATCTTTTCTTCTGCCTCCTCAAATCTGCTGTTATATGATTCCAATGTATTTTTAATTTCATTTATTGTAACTTTCATTCCCATAAGATCTGCTATTTTTCTATGTATGCTTTCAAATTCTTCTTTGTGCTCAATGTCTTCTTAATATCCTTAATTTCTTTAGCCATCTCATTGAATTTATTAAGGATATTTGTTTGAACATCTATGATTTGTTGTCTCAACTCTTTTATGTCATCTGGAAGCTTATCCTGGTCCTTTAACTGGGCACTATCTTCCTGTTTCTTGGTATGGATTGTAATTTTTTGTTGGTGTCTTGGCATCTGGCTTACTAGATGTATTTATTCTGCATGGTTTTTCTCCTTAATTTAGGGTTTTCTTGCCCTCTCTTCCTTGCTGGTTGTGTAGTAGGAGCCAAGGATATAGTTGGTGCTATAAGCTGTGGAGTCTCAAGCTGCCCACATTGCCCTAATGACTGATGAAGCTTCTCCCACCTTTCTCCTTTGCCAGGGGTAGGGACAGAGCCACAGCAGTGTGTAAAAATCCAAGTTGTGCAGGCCTAGTAGTTGCCCAGAGAGACTGATGAAGCTTCATGCCCCTGTGTCCCTTGCCTGGCATGGGGATGGAACTGCAGGTGTGGGCAGTAATCTGTGCCATGTAGGTCCAACATGACTTCAGTTACCCCAGTAGACCTCCCTCTAAAGTCCAGTCACCATTCAAATCCCCCTCCCCCTTTTTAAATAGCTGATTTGTTTAAAGTGGATCCAATCAAGCCCCTCTCTAACCCTAGAGACACTAAATTCAGCAGCCTCGCCCACGCCTCCTTAACTGATGAAGAAATATCCTAGATGTTCCCTAAGACGTGGGCCCTGAAACTTACAGGACACAGAGTTCTGGATTTCATTGGCTGACAAAAGGTGGGGCTCGGGGAACTGGTTTTCTGCCCTCTCCCCTCCCGCCCAGCCTTGCGTGGAGACAATCTGAGAGCTAGCTCGTACCAGTGGGCTTCAGAGGACTGAGGCGAAGGCCGCAGGGACTCGGCGAGAGTCAAGGCCCAGGGCAGGTGGCAGAAGCAGGAACTGGAGAGGTCTCGCACGTGTCCCGGCCCCATATAGACCGGACAGCGCCGCCCTGGTGCGCCTTGGTAAGGTGTGGGCCTGCGGGGGCGGGGTGCAAGCATAACTTAAGCAGGCAGGGAGGTATGCGCGTGCGTGGCGGGGGAAGGCGAGCTTTTTGGCAGGTGTCATAAATGACGGCAAGGTAATTAAGGGAAATGGGATTTACTGCTTAATGATGCGGAGTTCCTGTTTCAGGTGATGAAAAAATTGGGGTAATAGATACTGGTGATAGCAACGCAATATTGTGAATGTAACTTATACTACTGAATTGTACAGTTGAAAGTGGTTAAAATAGAGATTTTTGAATTGTATGCATGTTACTACAATAAAAATTTTTAGAAGAACAAACAAGAAGTCATGACAGTGATTATGTTTGCTGGGGCTAGTGACTGAAAGGGGGAGCATAAAGAGGTCTGTCCTGTCTCTTGATCTGGATGGTGGTTATGTTCCCTTTGTGTAAAGTCACTGTGCTACACAATGATTTGTGTACTTATGTAACTGAAGATTAAGAATTAACAAATGGGGAAGCGACTGTGGCTCAAGCTGTTGTGGCTCACTTGGGAGGTCCTGGATGGGTTCCTGGTGCCTCCTAAAGAAGTCCAGCAAGGCAATGAGGGTGGGGGGAGAAAAATTAATTAGAAAAAAACTTTTGAATTAAAAAAAAAGAATTAACAAATGATTATGACTAATGAATCACTATATAGATGCCTTTACTTTCTAGTACATTGTAAAATAGCCAAAAGTAAATACCTGAAATTTGCTGAACTAGAATCCAGATGCCTTGATCTCTGATAATGTGTAAAACTATGTAACCTTTATCTTGTGATTGTAAAAAACCTTGTGACTAACCCATTTGTACCCCCCCCATTCTGTTTTACAGCTTTGAAGTCCTGTGATCACTAGACAGCTCCTTAATGTTTATTAATGAAGGAACCTGAGCCAGCCACGAACTGACCCACCCCAATTACTCATTAGCATAAGCCTGATTATCCTTGGATACTACAAAACTATTGGGGAGTTCAGGGAGACAGATTTTAGGTCATTAAGCCATATGTTCTCCTTGCTATGTGCTAGTAATAAACTTTCTCTCATTCAAACTTTAATGTCTCCGAAATTGGCCATTTGGAGCTCTTCAGGCAGAAACAAACTCCATATTTGCTCAGTAACACTTTTGTTGTATTTTTTAAAATTACACTGAAAGTCTTAATGTAAAAGACAAACTGATAAAGCTTTTAGAAGAAAAGATATATTCATAGCTGGTAGGAAAGGATCTCATAAAACAACAAAAGACACTAAACACAAAGGAAAAGTTTGAACGACTTGACTATACTAAAATTAAGAATTTACTTTGGGGAGTGGATATAGCTCAACCAGTTGAGCGCCTATTTCCCACATACAAGGTCCCGGCTTCAATGGCTTCCCACATACCAGGTCCTGGATTCAATCCATTGCCCTGGCTCCTCAAAAAAAAAATTTTTTTTTTTTACTTTGTCAGCAGACACTGTAATAATATTGAAAAGACAAGCCATAGAGATGAAACATATTTTCAATAAATAAAACCCAAAAGATTGGTGTTCAGAATACATAAAGAACTTTTTCAAATCAGTGTTGACGAATACAAAGAACCCAATAGAAAAAACGACAAAAGACTCTTTTTAAGACAAAGCAGATTTAGTTTTAATTAATAATAATTTGTCATTAACAAAACATATATACCACATCTAATGTTCAGTTACTTTTATCCTGTTCTATGACTTGGTCATAGGATTGGCATTTGCTTTCATAACATCTAAAACATTTGGTCCCAAGGTTACAAATGATGCTGCATGCAATTCTTTTCAAATAGAAGTGAATGTCAGAAATATCTAAAACATGGAATGGTTTATACTCTGAGCATTTGAAAAAAATGGAGACTTTGACTACATAAGTATGTATATATATGTATAGTCAAGACTTTATACTATATGTATTTGAAAAATATGAGATTTTAAATATGTGTGTATATACAATAGTTTATACTATAAGTGTTTGAAAAAAATAGACTGGCTAAAACAGCATCTTTAAACAATTCTATAATAACACTTTTTTTGGTGACTCTAAAGGTACTTCAAATTTCCCGGTATTTTAAGTCAATGTTATATGAATTTGAATATCTATCATTACTTTAATGTAATTGCACTGACCTGCCAGTTAATAAAATACATAATTGCTAAAATATCTGACAAGCAAGTTTTTAATGTATATGAATATAAATAGAATGGTTTCTTATTTTTATATCAATGTTACAATTACTCCGTTAATACAAGATATTAACGACAATAACAATAAATCTGCTTTGGTCTATGGTTACACTCCCCCTTATTTTGTTCATTCCTCAATGTTGAGGGATTTGGGATGATGTCTGCTCTGTTTCAAGCTGAGAGGGGACTTAGATATTATGGGGCAGAGGAAGGGAATTGTTTTGCTTGCAGTTGAAGATACTCCTTGTTTGGAGGATGGGACTTGTCCATTATTGTTGATTTGTTAGTTCTCCAGGTCCAGCATGAAGAACTGGAGAGTAGGAGTTGGCTGCAACTCTGCTGCGTTTCAGGGCAAAATTGACATATGAACAATCTAAAGATTTAAGTCTCTGAAAAATATATTTAATAGGTACATTGAAAATTATAGGTTCAAATAAAAGTAGAAGAATCTGATTGAGGAATTATAAATGAGTGTAACTATGTTATATTGGGGAAATAGATTTTCATATATTCCCAAATAGGGTCTGCCAAAGGGATGTTGATTTCATGAGACAGTGTGGTTTGCCTATGGTGTCTGGATGTCCTTAGAGCCCTTGGGAGCACTTTTGTTTGCGGCTTTGTTTACTGTGGCAGTATGTGAAATCTGCCCAAGACCAGCATAAGCATAATCCTGGAATGACCTCCCAACACACTTTGAAATCTGTTAGCCATAGAAGCTCTCTTTTATACAATATTTTCCCCTTTTGGTCAAGGTCTTTTTCCAAAAGCATTACCAAGATTAATGCTTGGTAATAATCCCTCAGTGCCACAGAGGCTTATCCCTGGGAGTCACATTCCATGTCGGGGGAAGGTACTGAGTTTATTTGCAGAGTTTGGCTTAGACAGAGGCCACATCTAAGTAACAAAGAGGTTTTTGGGAGGTAACTCTTAGGCATTGTAAGTAAGCTTAGTCTCGCTATTACAGGAGTAAGGTTCATAAGTGCAAGCATTAAGATCAAGAACTTGGCATAGTGGCCTGTTTTCTTTTATTAGGCAAGGCTTATATATTCCAGAGATTTTTGCCATCTTATTTGAGAAAGTAGCAGGACTTCCCCAGGATGGAAGTTTAATGTTTTATTAGCAACTATATGAGCCTCTAACCAGAAAACATACCTGTGACAACAAGAACACATTTATATCCCATATAAGTATGCTTTAGGTGTATTTCTCACCATATATTACCCCACTATCAACACACTGGACTAGTGATGTACCTTTGTTATAGCTCTTGAAAGAACTTTCTTATATTTGTATTTTTGTGTGTGTGGGTATAAAATGGTATATCATTGTAGGTTTTATTTATTTATTTATTTTAATATTTTAAAGATGCTTAGATTACATAAATGCTACACAAAAGTTACAGGGATTCTCATGTTCCCCACCTCCCACACCTCCCACACCTCCCACAACCTCCCACATAAACATCTTTCATTAGTGTGGCACATCACCTGCAAAACCACATCCTGGGGCTTTGCCACTAAGCATGGACCATACTTCACATTGTAGACCACACTCTCTCCCACACAGTTCTGCATGTTATATGCTGATGTAAAATGGCCTATATCTGTCATTGTAATGTCACTCAGGATAATCCCCAAGTCCCGAAAAAGCCCCTGTATTACAACTGCTTTTCCCTCTCCCTGCCCCAAAAGTGTCCAGTGGCCACTGGCTCCACATCAATGTTGTAATTTCTTCCATTGCTTGAATCACAATATGTCTACAACAGAATACCTGTAAGTCTACTCTAGTCCATAGCTCTTCCCCCAATCCTGAGAAGTCTGGGATGGTGATGTCCACTCCACCTCCAAGTGAGAGGGGGTTATATCCCATAGATACGGTGGATGGGATTATCTTGCCTGCAGCTGCAGACTCTCTCCATTCCCTGGGATGGCCGTTGTCCTTCATCATCTCCTCACCAGGTGTCTTGGGTGAGTCCATTGAGCTGTAGAGGAGGAGTTGCAGCTCCACCAAGATTCCAGGCACAGCTGGCACATGGACAGCCCAAAAGCTCCAGTCTATGGAAGTACACCTACAAACTCCAGCACCACATATAGGTTTGAATAGAAGGGACTGATGGACCATGTGCAGGGAGGACTTATTTGAGTCCAACTCTGTCACTCTCAGGAGCACAAATTCCAAAGTATAGCCCACTGATAAGGCATCAATCTCTGGAGCTATCCCCCCTTATATTGGACCTGGGTATCTCCAGAGCCCTCAGGAGCCCCTCTGTTTGGGGTGATATCCACTTTGGTGTTCTATGAGAATCTACTGAGGTGTGTATAAGCGTTACCTCTGGGATGACCTCCCACTCTCTTTGAAGTCTCTTAGCCATATGAACTCATTTGTCTTTACCTTTTCCCCCTTTTATTCAAGGTATTTTTCCAGTGGTGTTGCCAGTTGGCACTTGGTAGTAATCCCTCGTTGCCAGGGAGGCTCATCCCCAGGAGTCATGTCCCATGCTGGGGGGAAGGTAATGAATTCATATGCTGAGTTTGGCTTAGAGAGAGGCCACATTTGAGCAACAAGGAGGCTCTCAGGCAGCAACCCTTAGGCACCCCATAACAGTAGGCTAAGTTTAAATTACAAGAGCAAAGACTCATAAGGCTAGTCATCAATAACAAGAACCCATCAGTGGACCATCCTCCTTATCCAGACACTGCCCTTGACCTCAGGGGACTGTTGCTGCTCCCTTGGAGAATGTGGCAGAGCTCTCCAGGCTGGGAATTCAGTATTCTCTCATTTATTGAGTGATTCTCCACCCACACTGACCATGCCCCACCCCTTGATCATTTAAACAATTTTATATATCTTTTATGTATATTCAGGTGAACTTCCTCCCATGAAACCCCCATCCCTGACACCCCCACCAACGATCCTCACCCGCCCCCGTTGTAACCCTTCTGTGATCCAAACCTTCCTTAAAGATGAAGCCCATATAATAGCCAAATACAACTAATAGGAAAATGAAATAATAACGATAAGTTTAAATGTAAGTGATAAAATACATGGAAACTTAAAACACTAAAAATAAAATAAAATTAAAGGATTGGGGTATTCAAAAAATGGGAAAAAAGAAAAAAATTTTTTTCTAAAAATTTTTTCTTTTATCACTGCATTATTGGGTGTCCAGTCTGTACCATGGCACCTTCCCCCAGTCACTCCGCCGTGTCTCACAACTTTTCATTTAATTTTCAACAAAGTTTTAGGTCACAGCAAAGTCACACAAAGAATACTAGAGACTCTCATATACCCAACCTCCTCCCCCTTTCCTCACCCCATATTAAGACCTTTTTGTATGTGGATAGTAGCATTGTTATAACTATTACACAGATAGTGAAACATAGCTACTAAACATTGTCGATGGTTTACAGTATAGTTTACATTTTAGACAGTACAGTTTAATAATTTTTGATGATATTTACCATGTCCTGTGTCGATCACTGTAAGATAATGAAAAACATTTCCCCTGACCACTAAATACTCCCTGTTTGATGTATTCTGTTCCTCCCTCCCCATCCCCCTGGGGCCCATGACAACCCCCTGTCTTGACTCATTGGATGACAAAATTCATAGTTACATGCAACAAGAGGTCTTGACATGCTGATTGTCCTCCCCTATTAGGATCCACCCTTGCTCATAAGAGATGCCCACCTGTCTGTTTCTGGGTGAATCGGTCCTCCCAAAGTTGGGGGTCCATCTCCTTCCCACTCACCATTTGGGTCTCCATCCACCAACACAACACCTTATGACAGGATGAACACTCACACACTCCCCAGAAGCCTGCTCCAGATGTGCCCCATCCTGAATGCGCCCCCAACCCACACCCTAAACCAGTGACACTTCCTTGTCATATTGACATGAGCATCCCCACCCCTGCACTTTTAACCTCATACCCACAAATCCTGTGTTCACCTGGTCCCTCTCCCATCTCTCCCCCCAGTGTCCTGGGTATTCTAATCTACTCTTCATAGTCTACCCACCTGTCGACCCTGCACCACCAAACCCAGTAATATCACTACCCACCTGTTCTATCCTTCAATACACAACTATACTCTATCACTTTACCATAGATTATGCCCATATGGGTGATAGCTCACAACCTTCTCTTCTCTTTCTCTCTCTTGTTAACCTATCTTTCAGACAGTGGTTCTCAGACACTGCCCACTTTCCTCAATTCATATCAGTGAGGTTATGTACTGTTCATCCTTCAATGCCTGGCTTACCTCACTCAACATAAGGTCTTCAAGATTCAGCCATGTTATTCCGTGTGTTAGCATTTTATTCCTTCTTACAGCTGAGTAATATTCCATTGTATGTACGTACCATATTTTGCTTATCCATTCATCTGTTGATGGGCACCGGGGTTGATTTCAACTTTTGGCAATAGTGAACAATGCCACTATGAACATTGGTGTGCATATATCTCTTGGTGTCTTTGTTTTCAATTCTTCTGGGTATATACCCAGCAGTGGAATTGCTGGATCATATGGAAGATCTATTGTTAGTTTTCTGAGGAACCGCCAAACTGTCCTCCACAGTGGCTGGACCATTCCACAATCCCACCAGCAGTGGATGAGGGTTCCCATTCCTCCACATCCTCTCCAACACTCATAGTCTGCTGTTTTTTTAATAGCCACCATTCTAATGGGTGTAAGATGGTATCTCATTTTAGTTTTGATTTGCAATTCCCTAATAGCTAGCAATGTCGAGCATTTTTTCATGTGCTTTTTAGCCATTTGTATTTCTTCCTTGAAGAAGTGTCTTTTCAGGCCACTTGCCCATTTTTTTAAAATGGGTTGTTTGTCTTTTTATTTTTGAGGTGTAGGATTTCTTTATATATGCAGGATGTTAGGCTCCTATCAGATATATGGTTGCCAAATATTTTCACCCATTGGATAGGCTGCCTTTTTATTTTCTTGATAACTTCCTTTGAGGTGCAGAAGTTTTTAATTTTGAGGAGATCCCATTTATCTATTTTTTCTTTTGCTGCTCATGTTTAGGGTGTGAAGTTCATGAAACCATTTCCTATTATATTGTCCTGTAGATGCTTCCCTACATTATCTTCCGAGGTCTTTATGGTTTTGGCTCTTATATTTAGATCTTTGATCCATCTTGAGTTCATTTTTGTATATGGATAGCCAGTTCTTCTAGCACCACCTGTTGAAGAGGCCATTCTCTCCCAAATGAGTGGGATTGGTGGCCTTGTCGAATATAAGATGACTGTATATGTGAGGATCTATATCAGAACTTTCAATTCAGTTCCATTGGTCAGTATGTCTATCCTTATGCCAATACCATGCAGTTTTGACCAAGGTAGCTTTGTAGTATGTTTTAAAGTTAGGTAGTGTGATACTTCCAATTTCATTTTTCTTTTTCAATATGTCTTTGGTGATTTGGGGCCTCTTACCTTTCCAAATGTATTTTGTAGTTAGTTTTTCCATTTCCTTAAAAAATACAGTGTTGATTTTTATTGGGATTGCATTAAATCTGTAGATTAGTTTGGGTAGGATAGACATCTTAATGATGTTTAGTCTTTCTATCCATGAACAGGCAATATTCTTCCATTTATTCAAGTCTGCTTTGATTTCCTTTAACAGTGTTGTGTAGTTTTCTGTATCTTTGCATCTTTAGTTAAATTTAATTCTGTATCTTTGTATTTATTCTGTATCTTTGCCTCTTTAGTTAAATTTATTCCTAGGTATTTGATTCTTTTAGTTACTATTGTAAATGATATTTTTCCCCTTGATTTCCTGCTCAGATTGCTCGTTATTGGTGTACAGAAATGCTACTGATTTTTGAGCATTGATCTTACAGCCTGGGACACTACTGAACTCCTTTATAAGTTCTAGAAGCTTTGTTGTAGGTTTCTCAGGGCTTTCTACATATAGGATCATGTCATCTGCAAATAATGAAATTTTTACTTCTTGTTTTCCAATTTGGATGCCTTTTATATCTTTTTCTTGCCTCAGTGCTCAAGCAAGTACTTCTAAGACAATGTTAAATAGGAGTGGTGATAGTGGGCATCCTTGTCTTGTTCCCGATCTCAGAGGGAAGACTTTTAGGATTTCACCACTGAAGATGATGTTAGCTTTGGGTTTTTCATATATACCCTTTATCATGTTCAGAAAGTTTCCTTCTATTCCTATCTTTTGTAGTGTTTTTATGAGGAAAGGCTGCTGTATTTTGTCTAATGCTTTCTCTGCATCTATAGAGATGATCGTGTGTTTTTTTTCTTTCAATCTGTTTATGTGGTGTATTACATTGATTGATTTTCTTATATTGAACCATCCTTGCATACCCAGGATGAAACCCACTTGGTCATGGTGTATAATTCTTTTGATATGTTGTTGAATGAGATTAGCAAGTATTTTGTTGAGAATTTTAGCATCTAGGTTCATTAGAGAAATTGGTCTGTAATTTTTCTTTCTTGTGGTTTCTTTGCTTGGCTTTGGTATTAGGGTAATGTTGACATCATAGAATGAGTTAGGCAATGTTCCTTCTACTTCTATTTTTTGGAAGAGCTTAAGCAGGATTGGTGTTGGCTCTTTCCAGAATGTTTGGTGGAATTCAGCTGTGAAACCATCTGGTCCAGGGCTCTTCTTAGTTGGGAGTTTTTGATGACTGAGTATATCTCTTTACTTGTAATTGGACTGTTGAATTCATCAATTTTTTCTTTCATCAATGTAGGCTGTTTGTGAGTTTCTAAAAATTTGTACATTTCCTCTAAATTATCATTCTTGTTGGCATATAATTTTTCAAAGTACCCTCTTAAGAGACTCTATTTCTGTGGGGTCAGTAGTGATATCCCCTTGCTCATTCCTTATTTTGTGTATTTGTATCTGTTCTCTCTTTTTCTTTGTTAGTCTGGCTAACGGTTTGTCAATTTTATTGATCTTCTCAAAGAACCAGCTTTTGGTTTTCTTTATTTTTTTCTAGTGCTTTCTCATTCTCTATTTCATTTAGTTCTGCTCTAATCTTTGTTATTTCCTTCTTTCTACTTCCTTTAGGTTTAGTTTGTTGTTGTTTTTCCAATTCCTCCAGGTATGCAGTTAGGTCTTCAATTTTAGCTCTTTCTTCTTTTTAAATATATGTATTTATGGCTATGAACTTCCTCAGGACAGCTTTCGCTGCATCCCATAGGTTTTGATATGTTGTTTTGTCATTTTCATTAGTTTCAAGGTAGTTACTGATTTCTTTTGAGATTTTCTCCTTGATCCACTGTTTGTCTAAGAGTGTGTTGTTTAACTTCCATATTTTTGTGGCTAATCTGTTTCTCTGGCCCTTAGTGATTTCCAATTTCATTCCATTGTGGTCAGAGAAATTGCTTTGTATAATCTCAATCTTTCTGAATGCATTGAGAGTTGTTCTGTGGCCTAGCATGTGGTCTGTCTTGGAGTATGATCCATGTGCACTTGAGAAGAATGTATATCCTGCTGTATTTGGGTGTAGTGTTCTGTATATGTCTATTAGGTCCAGGTCCTCTAATGAATTGTTCAGATTCTTGTATAGGGGGTGAGATAAGGGTCCTCTTTCATTCTTTTGGTTATAGATATCCAGTTCTCCCAACACCATTTGTTGAAGTGACTGTTTTTTCCCATCAGCGTGGGCTTGGTAGGTTTGTCAAAAACCAGTTGAATACAAGAATCAACTCAAAATGGATCAAAGATCTAAATATAAAAGCCAGGACCATAAAATTACTAGAAGAAAATGGAGGGAAATATCTTCAAGACCTTGTAGTAGGTGGTGGTTTTTTGGACCTCACACCCAAAGCATGTGCAACAAAAGAAAAAGTAGATAAATGGGACCTCCTCAAAATTAAACACTTTTGCGCCTCACAGGACTTTGTCAGAAGGGTGAAAAGGCAGCCAACTCAATGGGAAAAAATATTTGGAAATCACATATCTGATAAGGGTTTAATATCCAGGATATATAAAGAGATGTTACAACTCAACAATAAAAAGACAAATGACCCAATTAAAAAATGGGCCAAAGACTTGAATAATCATTTCTCTGAAGAAGAAATACAAATGACAAAAAAAAAAACACATGAAGAAATGCTCAACATCACTCATGATTAGGCAAATGCAAATCAAAACTACAATGATATATCATTTCACACCTATCAGAATGGCCACTATTAAAAAGACAGAGAACTACAAGTGTTGGAGAGGATGTGGAGAAATAGGAACACTTCTTCACTGTTGGTGGGAATGCAGGATGGTACAACCACTATGGAGGACTGTTTGGCAGTTCCTAAAGAAGTTGAATATAGACTTGCCACGTGACCCTGCAATACCGCTACTGAGTATATACCCAGAAGAACTGAGAGCAGTGACACGAACAGAAATCTGCACACCGATGTCCATAGCCACATTATTCACCATTGCCAAAAGTTGGAAACAACCCAGGTGTCCATCAACAGATGAATGGATAAACAAACTGTGGTCTATTCACACAAGGGAATATAATGCAGCTGTAAGAAAAATGAAGTCATAAAGCATATGGCAACATGGATGAACCTGGAGGACATTATGTTGAGTGAAGCAAACCAGACACAAAAGGACAAATACTGTATGAATGCATTACTATGAACCAAATATATTGTGTAATATATTGTTTGATTAAAAAAAAATTTACATGTATCCATTATATTTAATTGAGAAATGTATATATTTATTCATCTGTATTTACTTTTTAGTTTTTAATTGTTTATGTTTTTAATTATTAAATGTACAAAATAAAGTTTAAAAAAAAGTATAAAAAAACAAAACAAAACAGTTGACTGTATAGGTGAGGGTATATTTCTGGGTTCTCAATTCTATTCCACTGATCAATATGTCTATCTTTATGCCAGTACCATGCTGTTTTGACCACTGTAGCTTTATAATATGTTTCAAGGTCAGGCAGCGAAATTCCTCCCACATTCCTCTTCTTTTTTAGAATACTTTTGGCTATTCGGGTGCACTTACCCTTCCAGATGAATTTGGTAATTGCCTTCTCTAATTCTGTAAAGTAAGCTGTTGGGATTTTGATTGGTATTGCATTGAATCTATAAATCAGTTTGGGCAAGATTGATATCTTCACGATATTTATTCTTCCAATCCATGAACACGGAATGTCTTTCCATTTGTTTAGGTCTTTTTAAATTTCTTTTAGCATTGTTTTGTAGTTTTCTGCATATAGGTCCTGTACTTCCTTGGTTAAATTAACTCCTAGGTATTTGAGTCTTTTTGCTGCTATTGAAAATGGAATTTTCCTCCTGATTTCCTCCTCAGACTGTTCAGTACTAGTGTACAAAAACATTACTGATTTTTGCATGTTGATCTTATATCCTGCCACTTTGCTGAACTCATTTATTAGTTCAAGTAGCTTTGTTGTGGATACTTCAGGATTTTCTAAATACAGGATCATGTCATCTGCAAACAATGAGAGTTTTACTTCCTCTTTTCCTATTTGGACGCCTTTAATTTTTTTGTCTTGTCTAATTGCCCTAGGTAGAACTTCTAGTACAATGTTGAATAACAATGGTGACAGTGGGCATCCTTGTCTTGTTCCTGATCTTAGGGGGAAAGCTTTCAACCTTTCCCCATTGAGTATGATGTTGGCTGTGGGTTTTTCATATATGCCTTTTATCATATTGAGGAATTTTCCTTTTATTCCTATCTTTTGAAGTATTTTTATCAAAAAAAGAAAGTTGGATTTTGTCGAATGCCTTTTCTGCATCTATTGAGATGATCATGTGGTTTTTTTCCTTCAATTTGTTAATGTGGTGTATTACATTGATTGATTTTCTTATGTTGAACCAGCCTTGCATACCAGGAATAAATCCCACTTGGTCGTGATGTATAAATCTTTTGATATGCTGTTGGATTCAATTTGCAAGTATTTTGTTGAGAATTTTTGCATCTATGTTCATGAGAGAGATTGGTCTGTAATTTTCTTTTCTTGTGGAATCTTTATCTAGCTTTGGTATTAGGGTGATGTTGGCTTCATAAAATGTGTTGGGTAATTTTCCGTCCTCTTCAATTTTTTGGAAGAGTTTAAACAGGATTGGTGTTAATTCTTTTAGAAATGCTTGGTAGAATTTATCTATGAAGCCATCTTGTCCTGGACTTTTCTTTGCTGGGAGATTTTTGATGACGGATTCAATCTCCTTAATTGTGATTGGTTTTTTAAGTTCTTGTATTTCTTGTTGTGTCAGTGTAGGTTGGTTATGAGTTTCTAGAAATTTGTCCATTTCATCCAGGTTGTCTAGTTTGTTGGCATATAGTTTCTCATAATATCCTCTTATGATTCTTTTTATTTCTCTGAGGTCATTTGTAATTTCCCCCCTTTCATTTCTGATTGTATTTATTTGCATCTTCTCTCTTTTTTTCTTTGTTAGTCTAGCGAGGGGTTTGTCAATTTTATTCATCTTCTCAAAGAACCAGCTTTGGTTTTGTTGATTTTCTCTATTGCTTTTCTGTTCTCATTTTCATTTATTTTCACTCTAATCTTTATTATTTCTTTCCTTCTTTTTGCTTTGTGATTGGTTTGCTGATCTTTTTCTTGTTTCTCAAGTTGTTCAATTAAAACTTTGAGTTGAGCTCTTTCTTGTTTCTTAATATAGGCATTTAGGGCTATAAATTTCCCTCTCAAGACTGCCTTTGCTGTAT
>JAKSZT010054380.1:4317482-4359982 GCA_026826555.1 Tolypeutes matacus
ATACAGCAAAGGCAGTCTTGAGAGGGAAATTTATAGCCCTAAATGCCATTGTTAAAAAACAAGAAAGGGCTACACTCAAAAGATTTAACTGAGCATCTAGAGAAACTAGAAAAAGTACAGTAAACCAATCACAAAGCTAGCAGAAGGAAAGAAATAATAAAGATTAGAGCAGAAATAAATGAAAATCAGAACAGAAAAATAATAGAGAAAATCAACAATACCAAAAGCTGGTTCTTTGAGAAGATCAATATAATTGACAAACCCCTAGCTAGACCAACAAAGAAAAAAAGAGAGAAGATGCAAATAAATACAATCATAAATGAAAGGGGGCAAGTTACAAATGACCCCACAGAAATAAAAATAATCATAAGAGGATATTATGAGAAATTATATGCCAACAAACTAGACAACCTATATGAAATGGACAAATTTCTAGAAATGCACAACCAACCTACACTGATGCTACAAGAAATACAAGAACTTAATAAACCAATCACATTTAAGAAGATTGAATCCATCATCAAAAATCTCCCAGCAAAGAAAAGTCCAGGACAAGATGGCTTCACAGGTGAATTCTACCAAGCATTTTGAAAAGAATTAACACCAATCCTGTTTAAACTCTTCCAAAAAATTGAAGAGGATGGAAAATTACCCAACACATTTTTTGAAGCCAACATCACTCTAATACCAAAGCCAGAAAAAGATTCTAAAAGAAAAGAAAATTACAGACCAATTTCTCTAATGAACACAGATGCAAAAATTCTCAACAAAATACTAGCAAATTGAATCCAACAGCTTATCAAAAGACTTATACATCACGACCAAGTGGGATTTATTCCTGGTATGCAAGGCTGGTTCAACATAAGAAAATCAATTAATGTAATACACCACATTAACAAATTGAAGGAAAAAAACCACATGATCATCTCAATTGATGCAGAAAAGACATTTGACAAAATCCAGCATCCTTTTTTGATAAAAACACTTCAAAAGATAGGAATAGAAGGAAAAGTCCTCAATATGATAAAAGGCATATATGAAACACCCACAGCCAACATTGTACTCAATGGGGAAAGATTGAAAGCTTTCCCTCTAAGATCAGTATCAAGACAAGGATGCCCACTGTCACCACAGTTATTCAATATTATACTAGAAGTTCTAGCTAGGGCAGTTAGACAAGAAAAAAAAAAAATTAAAGGCACTCAAATAGGAAAAGAGGAAGTAAAACTCTCACTGTTTGCGGATGACATGATCCTGTACTTAGAAAATCCAGAAGTATGCACGACAAAGCTACTTGAGCTAATAAATGAGTGCAGCAAAGTGGCAGGTTAAAAGATCAACATGCAAAAATCAGTAATGGTTTTGGACGCTAGTACTGAATAACCTGAAGAGGAAATCAGGGGGAAAATTCCATTTTCAGTAGCAAGAAAAATACTCAAATACCTAGGAGTTAATTTAACCAAAGTAGTACAGGTCCTATATGCAGAAAACTACAAAACAATGCTAAAAGAAAAATTAAAAGACCTAAACAAATGGAAAGACATTCCGTGTTCATGGATTGGAAGAATAAATATCATGAAGATGTCAATCTTACCCAAACTGATTTATAGATTCAATGCATTTCCAATCAAAATCCCAGCTGCTTACTTCACAGTATTTGAGAAGGCAATTACCAAATTCATCTGGAAGGGTAAGTGCACGAGAATAGCCAAAAGCATTCTAAAAAAGTAGAGCGATGTGGGAGGAAATTTCACTGCCTGACCTTGAAACATATTACAAAGCTAAGTGGTCAAAACAGCATGGTACTGGCATAAAGATAAGACACATCGATCAGTGGAATAGAATTGAGAACCCAGAAATAAACCCTCACCTATGCAATCAACTGGTTTTTGACAAACCTACCAAGTCTGTGCTAATGGGAAAAAACAGTCTCTTCCACAAATGGTGTTGGGAGAACTGGACATCTATAACCAAAAGAATGAAAGAGGACCCCTATCTCACCCACTATACAAGAATCAACTCAAAATGGATCAAAGATCTAAATATAAAAGCCAGGACCATAAAACTACTAGAAGAAAATGTAGGGAAACATCTTCAAGACCTTATAGTAGGTGGTGGTTTCTTGGCCCTTACACCCAAAGCACGTGCAACAAAAGAAAAAAATAGATAAATGGGACCTCCTCAAAATTAAACACTTTTGCATCTCACAGGACTTTGTCAAAAGGGTGAAAAGGCAGCCAACTCAATGGGAAAAATTATTTGGAAATCACATATCTGATAAGAGTTTAATATACAGGATATATAAAGAGACGTTACAACTCAACAATAAAAAGACAAACGACCCAATTAAAAAATGGGCAAAAACTTGAATAGACATTTCTCCAAAGAAGGAATACAAATGGCAAAAAAACACATGAAGAAATGATCAACATTGATTAGGGAAATGTATATCAAAACTACAATGAGATATCATTTCACACCTATCAGAATGGCCACTATTAAAAAGACAGAGAACTACAAGTGTTGGAGAGGATGTGGAGAGATAGGAACACTTCTTCACAGTTGGTGGGAATGCAGAATGTACAGCCACTGTGGAGGACTGTTTGGCAGTTCCTAAAGACGTTGAATATAGACTTGCCACGTGACCCGGCAATACCACTACTAGGTATATACCCAGAAGAACTGAGAGCAGTGACATGAACAGACATCTGCACACCGATGTTCATAGCAACATTATTTACAATTGCCAAAAGATGGAAACAACCCAGGTGTCCATCAACAGAAGAATGGATAAACAAACTGTGGTCTATTCACACGATGGAATATTATGCAGCTGTAAGAAGAAATGAAGTTGTAAAGCATATGACAACATGGATGAACCTGGAGGACATTATGTTGAACGAAGCAAGCCAGACAGACACAAAAGGACAAATACTGTATGAATGTGTTACTATGAACCAAATACATTGTGTAACATATTGTTCGATTCAAAAAAATTTTATGTGTCCAGTACATTTGATTGAGAAATGTATATATTTATTCATCTGTGTTTACTTTTTAGTTTTTAATTGTTTATATTTTCAATTATTAAATGTACAAAATAAAGAAGGGAAAAAAAATGGCTTGAGAGACCAAGGTAAGGGGACCAGCCTGGGTTTCCATTGTGGTTAGAAAATAGATCTGGGGTGAGAGTTTCTGCGTGCAGGAAGGGGATTGCATGATTTTAATTTCCCACTGGCACCAAAGAGAGAATAGTCAGTCTTCTAAGCAGCTTGTCCAGATGTGGGGTACAAAAGAAAGAAGGAAGAAGTAAGGACTAAAAACTGTTGGCAGTCAAACGTCAAAAAATGGAACAAACATAAAAAAAACCAGACTCCTCACGACAGTTATTTCCCCCTTTGTACTGCTTTACCAATATTACATGGCTGGGCTGTAGTAGCCTGACTGGGCACTTCTCCCACTACCTCTGTCCTAAAAGGGACATTTCCCCATTGGGAACATACCTTACCATTATGAGAAGCATTATGCATACTTAAAACATCAATTTTTACAGTACATTTAGCAGCACTTGGGTGTGTGCAATGTCCATTAAAAATGCAAGACACAGTTTTGTTTCAAATGCCATCGTGGTGTGACCAGATTTGGCTAATTGAAGTAGAACAGCAGAACTGTAACCTGCAATAGTGTCAACATCAGTGAGGCATCGCTGATAGCTCTATGAGGGGATCAAAGGTTCAATATAGTCGATCTATCAGCATGTGGGGCCAATACCTCACCTCCCCCTATGTGGCTTCATTCACATGAAGAAAAATGTGCTTACTTTCAGCAAGTCACGTGTCTGGCATGGTAGTGGTAGTTTCTGCATCGAAAGCATAGTCCTTTACGTTGTAAGAGATGGCAATTTTTTTTTTTTTGACTGATGGTTTGTAAATCCACCCACCTGGTTTCAAAAACTTTACTTCCCAAGCAAGTCTCTGAATTTTGTTTATCAGTTGCCCTGGTTGACAGAAGCTGAAAACACACACATAAAAAATCTTGGAAGTCTAATATTACACAGAATATTATTTCTTCATCTTCATGTTTTATTGTTGTCTTCATACATTTAGAACCCAATTTCTTGGTAACTATTCCTGGGTATCTTTTAGTGAAATTTTATTTTGTTTTATTATTCCTGACATATTAGTAATAAATTATGTTACAACATAATGTCCAAGGAAAATGTTCAGAATGTAGGTTTTAATGATGAAAGAGTTGTAAATATTCCATCGTTTAGGTAAAAGTGTCAGATGAGTATGCACTACCGTTTTACACCTGGTCCTCCTGGAAAGTGACATGTGACATTTGTTACCTTCTTTTAATTCTGTTTATTTTCTGATATAAAGAATTATGTGCGTTAATTATTTATGTAACTTGCTTGCCTTTCTCTTTTCTTCACTTCTAGAAGAAACCCTTCTGGTCATGGGCATTGTCTTTTATTGAATTGCTAGACTGTCCCTATATTTTAGTTCAATTTCTCATTTTATTCATAAACGCAATTAACATACATCTTTCCTTTCCAGCTCTCTGCGTGAAAAGCACATAGGTTGGCGGAAAAGTCGGTTTTTTTGGTTTTTTTTTTTAATTAACATTTTAAACAAATGAGAGGAAATAAATTATAATCCATACATCCAGCACCCTGATTAACATTTGCCATTTACGCATATTTTCTTTTTTCTCGCTGAATATTTTAACCAGAAATTCAGCCCTAAATATTAAGTATACAGCTCTAAATTTATAAGCATAATCTCCTCAATGACTACATTAAGATTATCACACCTGATAAAATTAACCCTCTTATACCCTGTGCAATTTACATTTCCTTAATGGTCACTAAAATATCCTCTACAGCTCATTCTTTTAAGCTGATTCAAGCAACATACCTGCATTGCATTGCAATGTGTTGCGATCTCCTGCAGTCCGGAAATAATCCGCTCCAGTGAACCAGAGGCAGGACCCAAACTGTAGCCGTCACCGCCACAGGGAAGGGGCGCCGAGATTTATGGGAAATGTATTCCTGCTTTTCATTGGCTTGTACAGCGCAGCCTTCCGGGAACTGGTGTTCCGGGGCTCGCTCTACGCATGTGCAGGGCCGTCTAGCCCTAGGTTTCCTCCTCCGGTTTCCCTTCCCCGCGGAGAAGGTACGGGAGTATCTAAATCTGCACAACGCTCAGCGGCCTGATCCAATCGGAGTGGGAGCGGCAGGCAAGCCCAGGTTGAGGGGGCTCCCACGCAGCTGGAGCTCGGCAGGTGGATGGAGCCCTCGGACTGCGCGGCGGGTCAGTGAGGCGCCTAGGGGCGTAGCCTCCGCCGACTCCGCTGTGCGGGCGGGACGGGGTAGTGTCTGTCCGTGGAAGGGGCCGTGGTCGCGCGTGGGAACGTGAGGGCGCGGGTCCCCGAAGCCTGGGGTGGGGGTGGGGCAGGCACGTGAGTGGCGTACTTTGGAGTCGGTCAGAGCAGGTTATAAATGACAAAATGACAAACGGTAAGATCTTTGGCCTTCGTGAGCCTAGGTTTCCAGTCTATAAAAAGAGAGAGGCTCTTAACATCTGCCCCGTGGCGTTGTTCTGAGGATTTCGTTGTTGTTGTTTTTTTAACCTAATTAAGAAATTTGGCACAGAGCTTAGTAGTTGATATTAGCTGATAGTTGTTTGGAAGATACATTATTTTCATCAGCTACTTGATTTAATTGCCATAGCGGCCTTTATGTATCTTTTCCATTTTGACAAGACAACTGTCGCTCAGAATTGAAGTGAAATGCTCACGATCACAGCCAGGGCGGATGACTGCCTAAAAGCTAGCTTTGTGTTTCTCACAGCACCTAACTCAGGGCCCAGGGAGAAGTGTGTGGACTGAATCTCATCTTGTGGCAATGTATTTTGGGATTTCCTGGCATCACTTCATAACTCTTGGGTCAGACTGCATCATTGTATTGCCTGTATTTTGGCACTGCCCCGCCTTCAGCAAACTCAGTGGCCTTAGTTTGACTTTATACAAGAAATTTCTCCAGGATGTGAATGTGAGACATTAAGTGGAACTATTAAGTAAAATGATTTTGTCTTTTAAGCCCAGGTTCCAGCTCCCTTGGAACAAAGCAGCTCTTGTGAAGTAAGGAGGACAGGGTCTGGGAACAGGAATCCCACCCTGAAGATCACTATTCTGAACTGAAACTTCTCACAGCTTCAGAATAGAGGCGGAAAACTGCTAGCAAGGAACAGATCCTAGGTTTGCACAGCCTGAAATAATCATCCTCCTGCTCAGAATGAGCAAGGCTTTGGTAATGTCACCACATCCAGAAGGCATCACCACGATGATGAAAGATCTGAACCATATTTCAGAAAAAATAGGTGAGCTGGTAGTGAGAGTGATGGGGAAGAGGCAGGTCACATAGGAAATATTAATTCATTACACATTTCTCAAGAGTGTAGTCTACAGGAAGCCTTCAGTAAACATGTCCTGTCTTCATTCTCCACTCACTTTTTCTGGATTATGAGCTGCTCTCATACAGTGTCCATTGTGACGTGTGTTCTAGAGGTGTGCTGCTGCTCCATCTTCCCTGACCTTATAGAATTATAGAGCGGCATTGCAGGTCTGTAGGGTCATCTGGGTCTCCTTCATTTGGAAGCTGAGATACCTTGAGTCTTGAGTGAGCAAGTAACCTATCCACAGTCACTTAGTTTGCTAGTGGCAGAGCAGCCAGAAGTACCTATCCCCTTTATAACAGGTAAGTCTCTGACAGATTTTATTCAATTCAATTTTTTAAATGGACCTTCCTTAAGGGACCCCCTTCCCTTTCTGTGGAGTTATTTCTCTTAACTCTAGGGGCAACCAAATTAGTGGGAATTTAAGTAAACATTACCCTGAGTATTTTTCCTATAACTTTGATATTGGGGCTAACAATATGTCTTCTGATGTAATAGCATTTGTTAAATCAATCCTGGATTGGTTCTAACAGAAAAATGAAGTTATTTATAAGTCATTAGGAAGTAAACCCAGTGAAAAATGCACAGCCCAACTCTCCAAGATCCTTTCAGGGTCATACATGTGAATTCTCCTTCAAATTGTTTTTGCTGACTTTCTCATGGGCTAAAGGACTTTTTCCTACAGGGGGACATTTTTAACCAGTTAGTGGGCAAAGGTTTTTAGGAGAATGAATCTCAAAGCTGCATAGCAGGCCAAATTTCTCATCACCTATTTTCTTTTCTCTTAGCTGTACATTCACCCTTCTCTCCCCTTTTTCAAGAGCAACAGAAAATGAACAAATCACAGGTGAGTTTGTTTATTCATTTCTCACATTTTCCATTGCCTAAAATGGTAAAAAAAAAATTTATCAGGGAATATATAGGTACCAGATATAAAGCAAGGAAAAGTTAGCATGTTAATTATGTGGAGAGAAGTTCCTTGAGATGTAAATTCATCCCTGATTCTTTAACAAAAGGAAAATGCTTTGCTTTGACCCTAAGAATAAAAAAAAAAAATTAATCTTCAAGGGGCATAAAGACTCCCTGGTCCTGAAATCTGAAAAAAATTCCTTTTATCTTCATGAATGAGATGTAATGGACAACCTCAGTTAACAATCCTGAAAGAAATGTTGCCTAAGGTTTTTTCCTCTTTTATTTAGTGGATAATGAGCCACAGCTCATTAATTCAAGTTGATGATGTCTTCTGATTACTTCAGGCTATTATCTACTTGCTGATGCCTTTTTATCCAGCTTATCCCCAGCTGTTCTTCCTTAGCTCATTAGAATTCTCACCCTACTGTTTTTCTTGACTGACTACATCGTCCCTGGATTTTTAGCTGTCTCAAAGGCTGAGACAACCAGTAAAAATATAAAACCCAAAAGCTGAGTGTAGTACCTATTTAAGTAAAGTAGGAACTATTGCTGGTCAGATATACTCATTGAGCAAAGCAAACTGTTGATTTTCTATAGAATTTTGGGGCTCTATTGGTTACAAAGTCAGGAGTGGGTCAGCGACAGCCTAAGAAGTATGTTTTGTTTTGGGTATAGAGCTGGAAGTGGGTTGACAACAGCTTTAGAACATGTTTGCTGGAATGTGTCCATTGCCAGTTGGCTAACTTTCACTTCTTCAGGCTGTTGCTCACTGAAGTTGTCATTGATCAGCTAGGTTTAAAATCAGTTGACACTGTGTCTATACATATATTAGACTGGCTTGAAATTAGTTTTGATGGTTATTTGTTACCATACCTATTTGTTACCATTTCTTAGGAGTGTTAAAACTTATTCCAAATTCAGTCATTTGTTGGTGTTCCCTATCATCTTCTCTGTGGCAGGATAACTTTTTAAGCTTTCAGAGTAGAGTAAAATGTCAGATCCTTCACAGTTTTTGACTTAACAGCATTTAAATGAACACGCCGGACTTAGGGAAGAAAAGAGGTGGGCCAACTAATAAGGAAGTTGCTCCAACAGTCGACAAATAGGAATAAGAGAAATGAGGTAGAGAAGATAGATTTAATAAATGGCTGCAATTTAAAAGTAGTAACCACTGCCTGAATAGGGTATGCAGTGCCAGAGAAGGTAATGGATTTGGTTTTCTTGGTTTGGGTGACCAGCTGGATGTGTTAAAGTCACCTGATAGGTAAGAAAACAGGAGGAAGAAAACTGGAGAAAGATTTTTGGGGAGATGGATAATGCAATTTGGTCCCATGTATAGATAGTATAACTTCCACCACAATCAAGATACAGTACTGCCCCATTACCACAAAGAACATCCTTCGTGCTACATTTGATAGTCACACTCTCAAAATCAAGGCACCCAAATCACTGCCTTAGGCTCTACTTCTAGGGAACCTGGCCTAAGAGAGTGTGTTGGATCTATTTCTTTGTTCTCTATTCCATTGACCTATATGTCTGTATGTACAATATACACAGTATACAATATAATACACTGTATATCATGTCTTATAGTATGCTTTTCCTTATATATTTTTTACTTACTATATATTATCTACTTGCTGATGCCTTTTTACCCAGCTTATCCCCAGCTGTTCTTCCTTATAATACACTGTATATCATGTCTTATAGTATGCTTTTCCTCATATATTTTTTACTTACTATATATTATCTACTTGCTGATGCCTTTTTACCCAGCTTATCCCCAGCTGTTCTTTACTTTTGCTGTTAGACAAGCAATTCTTTATTTCCTTTTGGATGTTTTCTACCTTTCGATTCTGTTACTTGTTACCAACTCCTACCTAGTTATTAGAATGGAATCTTTATTTCTATATTTACATGTCAGTGTTCTATAATGGCTATTTTTTCATCAGGATCTTTTAATTGTCAACTTCTAGTATCTCCTATACAGATGGATTTTCTCTATACATTACACACCCACACTTATGTTCCTAAGACTTTTAGAACCTTTACAGTCTTTTTTGAGGATTTCTGGTACAAACACACACCTTGTTTTATTGTGCCTTGGCTTATTGTGCTTCGTAGATATTGCAGTTTTAAAAAATTGGTTGTTAGCCCTCTGTCGAGCAAGTATGTTGGTGCCGTTTTTCCAACAGCACGTGCTTTCTACAGGTGTCTGTATCACATTTTGGTGATTCTCATGATATTTCAAACTTTTTCATTGTTATAATGCCTGTAATGGTGATCTGTGATCTTTGATGTCACTACTATAATTGTTTTGGGGCACCATGAACCACATCCATATAAGATGGCGAACTTAATTGATGAATGTATGTGTGTTATGATTGCTCCACTGACTGGCCATTCCCCTGTCTTTTCCTCTCCGGCCTTCCTATTATCTGAGATGCAACTATATTGAAATTAGGCAAATTAACCCTATTAATGACCTTTAAGGCAAATGAAAGGAAGACTTATATTCTCTTACTTTAAATCAAAAGCTAGAAATGATTCAGCTTAGTGAGGAAGGCTTGTCAGAAGCCAAGATAGGCTGAAAACTAGACCTTCTGGGCCAGTTAGACAAGTCGTGAATGCAAAGGAAAAGTTTTTGAAGGAAATTTAAAGTGCTGTTGCAGTGAACACATGAATGATAAGAAAGCGATACAGCCTTATTACTGATATGGATAAAGTTTTCGTGGACTGGATAGAAGATCAAATCAGCCACAACATTCCCTTAAGCCAAAGCCTAATTCAAAGCAAGGCCCTAACTATTCAGTTCTATGAAAGTTGAGATGAGGAAGCTGCAGAAGAAAAGTTTGAACCTAGCAGAGATTGGTTCATGAATTTTAAGAAAAGCTGTCTCCATAACATGAAAGTGCAAGGTGAAAGCAGCAAGTGCTGATGTAGAAGCTGCAGCAAGTTATCCAGTAGATCTAGCAAAGATAATTGATGAAGGTGGCTACACTAAACACATTTTCAGTGTAGGTGAAATAGCCTTATAATGGATGGAAGAAGATGCCATCTAGGACTTTCATAGCTAGAGAAGTCAATGTCTGGCTTGAGCCAGACAGGCTGATTCTCTTGTTAGGGGCTAATGTAGTTGGTGACTTTAAGTTGAATCCAATGCTTATTTACCATTCCAAAAATCCTAGGGTCCTTTAAAAATTAGGTTAAATCTACTTTGTGCTCTATCAGTGGAAAAACAAAGCCCGAATGTCAGTACATCTGTTTATAATGTGCTTTACTGAATATTTTAAGCCCGCTTTTGAGACCTACTACTCAAAATATTACTGCTCATTGACAATGCATCAGATCATCCAAAAGTTCTGATGGAGATATATGAGATTAATGTTGTTTTCATGCCTACTAACAAAACATCCATTCTGCAGCCCATGGATCAAGGAATAATTTCAACTTTCAAGTTTTGTTATTATTTAAAAAATACATTTAGTAAGGCAATAGTTGCCATAGATAGTAAATGTAACTTATATACATATTGAGACACCAGAAAATTTGTGTCACCTGCTTTGTTGTGATAATTGCTTTATTGTGGTGGTCTGGAACGGAACCTGCAATATCTCTGAGGTATACTGGATTAAGAAGTCTTTTCTCATTCAAGAAACCTCATTTAGAATTAATTTTATAAATTCTCAATCATATTAATATCATGTATTTAGTTGTAACTCTACATGTATAGCAAGATATACTGTGTACCACTCTTCCCCTGTTTTGACATACATGTTCTAAGTTTCATTTGGTTAAGGCACATTCCTAAGTATGTTCCTTAGGTATCATGAATGGCATGTTTTCTCAGGCCTTGACTGTCTGAAGACAACTTTTGTCCTGTTATATGAATGAAAGTGGCTTTGTTGTAGCTTCTTTCATTGTACATTATTGCATTGTCTTCTGTTTGCTAGCCTTGCAGTTGATAATGCTGATATAATCTCTCTCTCTCTCTCTCTCTCTCTCTCTCTCTCTCTTTTTAATGAGCAGCTTTGACTGTGTCTGAGAAGCTTAGAAGATTTTCATCTTCATTCTTGGCTTTCAGAATTTTACAGCCTTGGCTTATACAGAGCAGTCTTCCAAAGTGAAATAATTCAAGGCAATTTCACTTTGTACAAATAAACTGAGGTTCCCAGAACACTTAAGAGAACTGATTAATGAAATTGCCTTCATTATTAATGATTAATTATCTTCCAAATAGTTTTTATATTTTTTTCTGGAATCCCAATTATTATTTCATGTATCTAACTTTCTTCAAGATTGTCTTCTTTCTCATGATTTCCTTGCATTTGTATTTCAGAAACTCAAGAAAGACGTTTCACCACTATTAGCTTTTTAAGGTAGCTCTTTGTCAAACACAGGGACTAGGACTAATTCAGCCCACCAAACCAAATCTTCCCTCCCCATCCACTGTTTTCTACCAGATCAGAAAGGTCCTCTAAGGACCACAAACTGGCAGTCAGCCCAGGTCTTTGAAATCTTAATAATTGAGATTCATTACTTAATTAAATTAGTTTATTCCACAACCATGGTTAGTATCTGTGCTGTGCCCTGAAAGGTACTTTAACTTCTGAGGAGAAGGAGACATAAAAGGAAGAATTAGTAGATAAGGCTAGGAAGGGAGATAAAATGGAGAGTAAACCAAAGGAGAAGAGAAATATGCCTTAATCCCCCATATGAGAAGTGTTATGTTTAAAGTACTAATCTATTTCCTTTATCATTGTGTTTCTGATAAACACCATTTCACTGGATTGTTTTTTTAATGAGATTTTTGTTGGTAATTTAACCCATTGACATTTATGGTGATCTCTGGTGATTTGGGATTTTAGTCCTTCCATCTTATTTGTATTTTTATTTACCACATTTTCTTTCCTTTCTAGATCTCTAAGCTATGACGTGACCTTTTGCATGCCTTTACTGCCCCCTTCTCCCACATTCCATGTTTTATAGAAATCATCTGAATTATTTTTTAATTTAATAAGTATTTTTAAATCTTTTCTTAACAGTTGCATTAAAATACATGGCCACTTGTTCAAAAATTATGTAGACAAAAGTAAGTTGGGGTCGGATGTAGCTCAACTGGTTGGGCGTCTGTCTCCCATATGGAGGGACCCGGGTTCGATTCCCGGACCTCCCGGTAAAAAAAAAAAAAAAAGTAAGTTATCTAATTATTCTGTTCTTTAATTTCAAAGGTAGTTGCATTAAAATAAGTTTATGTGGTAGAGTAGGTCAGTGAGTTAAACAGGATAAGACTGTCAAGTCAGACTTAAATGAATTAGTGATCTTATCTGTTATCAAGCTTTAATAATCTTTTCAAGGATACAGGTAATCCAGACGTACAGGTGAAACAGAGATATGGATTCTCAGTCCTTCATTTCTACATAGGACACGTGTTCTTTGACCCACAATAATAGATGAAGTCTCCAAGAGAAGTTTCATAGTGTTACTTCACACAGTGTGTTTATTAAACATCTCCATTTCATATCTCCAGAAAATTATATAGTTTATGTGACATTCTTCAGGGACCTATGCCATATAAATCCATTGATTCTAGGTTTATTTTGCTAAAACTGATCCTTTAGCCACAGATGTCCCGTCAGCATTATATGAATAAGGTTTCTTCTTCCTGGCAGTTAACATTAGTCTATTTATTAGGAGGTCCAGTTGACAAGGAGGTTAGACCTAGTTACCTGTTTATCCCACTGTAATGGGATTGAGTGAATTGCAGGCCAGCCACAATAACTAGTTGTATGAACACTTACTGTGTTCCAGGCACTGTTAATTGCTTTTTCTGGATTAGTTTATATAATGCCAGCAACAACTTTGGGTACAATAAATTATACCCATTTTAAAGATGATAAAACTTACACATAGACAGGGACTACTAAGGCTAGTTTGTTCAAGGAGTATAATCAGTTGATAAATACCTCTTCTGGATCTAAATCCACATCAAGCTGCCTGTCCCTCTGAAGAATGAGGCAGCATCTCACTTGGAATAATGAGAGCTATTTGGTAGAATGGGAATTGGAGATTTCCCAAGCTGAATATAAGGGGCAGACTGGTATTGATAAGGATGCAGATGTTCTTCTGTTACTGACTTTATTCTCATTTCAACTTGTAAATTTCTGTGACTTGGTTAGTTTCTCTGTCACTCAGTGTAACCATCCCCTCAGGTATGTCAGGGAATCATGGTGTATCTTCCCTGAATATAAAGATTATAGTTAACCTTTCTAGGTAACTTGATGGGGTAATGCAACATGTTTACTGGCCCACAAAAGCATCTCCTTTTTTCAACCTATTGCAAATAGTAACCTATTAGCAGTTCCACAGCTACCTGCTATGGGTCAGTCAGAAAGCCGTTTACGCTGACCTCATATTGGCCACTGCTCTTTTCCATGTATTCTTCCTTGCATTTGGTTTTTGTTGTTGTTGTTATTTTGTTACTGTTTTGATGGCACACTTCCTGTCATACTTTGCAGAGACAGTGCATGATCACTTACTTTGGCATTTATTTTGTGCCTGAATGAGAATTTGGCTAAGAATGGAATTCTCAGGTTCAAAATTCTTTTTCTAGCATATGGATTTATACATGAGAAGTCAGGTGGCAGTTAGAATCTTATTCCTTTATTATAGTTTATTTTTTGTTGGTTGTTTTAGTTTGCTAAAGCTGCTGGGAGCAAAATGCCAGAAATGAGTTGGCTTTTACAATAGGAGTTTATTAGGGTAAAAGTTTACAGCCCCAACGCTGTGAAAAGATACAAATCTAGGCATCAGCAGAGATGCTTTCTCACCAAAGTTGGCTGCTGGCAATCCTAGAGTCCTGCCATATGGCAAGGCAAAAGGTAGGCCGATCTCTGCCAAGGGCTCAATTCATTGAGAATTAAAATGTTTTATTTCTTTGTAAAAAATTTTATCAAGAGTAGTTTGAATAGTGCTTGCCGCCTCTTTCTCATATAACTTAAGATACAGAGCAAACCTCTTTTTCTATGCCTTGTCATACCTTTTTGTAAATTTCCATCAACTTCAGCATTTTATCCTTTGTGCTTTCATTGTTGTGAAATATCTACAAGAGTTCCTTTAATCTGAAGTTTTTTCCAGCATTACTTACTTCCTCTGAGATACCTTCATCCTTTTTGTCACAAAATTTTCCTCACATATGTCAATAAGCTCACCTTTATTAAGTTCCTCTATATTCTCTTGAATGGTGGCAGTGTCAACATTCCCAGACTCAGCTATTTTCTTCTGAAATTCCATTTACATTCAATTTAAAGTTCATTTACAGTGTAGTCACTGTTTGTTTCTTTGCTGCACTTTCATCTTTATTATTGGCAGTTTCCTCTTTCAGTTTCCCATTTTTGCAGATTGTCATATGACTTTATCACTGGGAGACCAGGAGCCAGCACAAGTACACACTTTTCTTTCTCTGTGTGAATTGAATAACAGATGTGTAGTGACCAGTCATCAACAAAATTCCACAGAAGTGATGACTGGTCACTGATATTGATGCACATTTGTTATTAATGTATTGGTTTGTGGACTGAAGAGCCAGCAGTGAAGTTTGTACTTTATGCAGGTACTCACAATTAATGCACCATGATAATTAAAATTTGAACCATGTTGTTGGAGGACTGGTGTTATTTAACTACTTGTGATGACTGAAATTTGTGCCTATCAGAGTGGTGCAAAGTGTGGACTACCTGTATATACATACACTTTCATGCATGCATATATATTACCACAGATTTATTGAGTCCTTAAAAGTTTTTCCTGGCAGGGTGAATCATCAAATATTTGTAGACCACTTGTCTAAAGGAGTAAGCCTAAAGTTATCATTAAAGCTCCAAACTAAAATCTTCCCTGATCTTGTGCTATTTGTTAGTCTGGTTTGCATCCATACCAGATTGTAAGCTTCCTGATGTTAGAAGCAGTGTTTTGTGAATCTTAATATTTAGGACAGTTCATGAATTTAGTGAAAACTACATATGTATTTTATGCATGAATTAATAAATTAATTGGACAGTTTTACTATGTTTCTCGTTCTCCCACAAAATATAACGCATAATGGAACATAGCATTCCATATAAACTTCTTCTGGTAAACTCAACAGTGAACATGGGGAAGAATTGGTTTCTAAATATATATTCTAATGTCACCCAGTTCAGAACACTTCAGATTAATCATATATGTGCTCTTACAGGAATCAATTTCATTTGACGATGTGACTGTGGACTTCACCCAGGAGGAGTGGGGTCAGCTGGACCCTGATCAAAAGACCTTGTACAGGGATGTGATGCTGGAGAACTATAGCATTCTTGTCTCACTGGGTAAGCAGAGCTTCTCTGAGTAACAGTCAGCATCAGGAATTTCCTTTCTTTAGTTATTAAAGCATATGGATCTTTAATAGAGTTTAATGATATTTAGGCTTAGGCACCAGGAATATTGGTTGTGTCCTTACCTCCCCAGAGTAGTCCCCTTCAGTTTACAGCTCTCAAAGCTGGACCTTCCCTTTTTCTTCATAGTTACTGAATCCAGTCAGCTTTTCCTATATCCTGTATCATTTATTATTTTTAGGGCATTGCATTACCAAACCAGAGGTGATCTTTAAGTTGGAGCAAGGAAAAGCACCCTGGATATTAGAGGAGGAATTCCCAAGCCAGTATTACTCAGGTAAGTTAGTAAGTACACAGGCATCTGTAATCCAGGTGAAATTAGATCCCAGGTTGTTCTCTTAGTTGTAGGCATCTTTGAAACATTTTTCAAGCATCTCTTTTTATAGGCCCCTTCTGTTTGGAAGTGATTAAGGAATGGTTACCCTGCATGCCTCAGCCTCAGATGCCACCACCAAATATCACTCTCACATATAAATGTTGTCTTTTTTGCTTGACTTTTTAAGAGTTTTATCCCAGTTACCAGTACCTTGAATTTCATTCCTGTCGATCTCATGATTAATATTTTATCTTGTAGTTTCCCTCCTCTAGCATTCCCTTCATTGTCACAGACTGCTTTTGTTTTTAGTAATTCATTTATTCATTCAACCACTATTAATTGAGCACTTCCTCTGAGTCAGTCATGTTCCAAGTGAAAGGTATGCAGCAGTGAGTGAAATAAAGCTGCTGAGTTCATGGAACCTACATATTATTGTGGGAGAAACACAGGAAACTGGCTGCATCCAAAGAAAATCCTTTGGAGAGGTGGAAAGAGTAGAGGCAGAAAGACCAGTTAAGGAAGCTCATATTAACATACACTAGGTTCAGAATGATAGAGTATGCAAAGTGGTTGAAATATGTGTATATTTTGAAGGTGGGATTAACAACAGTAATACCTAGACTCCAAGCCACCTCCTCTAAACATTTTCATTCCTGGGATAATTTTTTAGGACAACATCCTTGTCTATTTGTGTTGCATTTCATGTTATTTACTATGTATTGCTCTATTTGGACATATCTCACTGTGATTTTTACTCATCATAATTCATCCATTCTTACCCAATTTTTTATCCTTTGTTTTCTGTTCCTTGTGTTTATTTTTACTCTTTCTACCAATTTTGAAAGGCATATTTGTGAAGGGCCAAATATATGTATATTCATTGCTGATTTTCCTCTTCCCTTAACAGTAGCTTTGTTTGTTCATTTTGTTAATTGTTACCCATTCACCCATCCCTCCCAAAAATGGGAGGAGTAGATAATTTGGTATTACTTTCAACTCAAGGGACTTATTTTTTAGTCCCATTTTATAAGAAATACTTTTATATCTTAATTTTTCTCATTTCTAGAAGAACTAAAAGTTGATGGCATCATAGAAAGCAAAGAAAACCATGAAAAACATTTATGGCAAGTTGAATTTATCAATAACAAAAAAGTAATTACACAGAGAGAAAACATATTACAAAAAACATTTAATCTGTGCATAGACTCTTTTTCTTCAAGAAAAATGCCCAGTAAATGTAAACAAGATGGAATGAGTTTGAAAAATATGTCAGAGTTAATCACTAATAGAAACTATTCAAGGAAGAAATTTGAAGAAGTCAATCCTTGTGAGAAATTGCTTCCTGATATTAAACATGAGAAGACTCATGCTAGAGAGAAACTTAATGAATTGAATAAAAATGAGAATGTCTTCCATCATAATGAGAATCTTATTCAGCATCAGGAGAGTCACAGTTTAGAGCAACCAGTTGAATATAATGAGTGCTTTAAAGCCTTCCACAAGAATGCTCTCTTCATTACACATAAGGGAGTTCACACAAGAGAGAAACCCTGTGATTATAATAAATGTGAGAAAGCTTTAAAGGATGAGTCAACTCTCTTGTTCCATCAGTTAATTTACTCAAGGGAGAATAACTATGAATTGAGTGAATGTGAGGAAGCATTCTCTGATAACACAATTCTTTTGAAGAAACAAGACAGAGTTGAGTTATCAGAGAAACACCATGAGTGCAGTATATGTGGGAAATCCTTCTTCCAGAAGTCAACTCTCACAGTACATCAGAGAACACACACTGGGGAAAAGCCCTATAAATGTAATGAATGTGGGAGATCTTTTTGCCGTAAGTCAGACCTAACTGTACACCAGAGAACTCACACAGGAGAGAAACCCTACAAATGCACTACATGTGGAAAATCATTCTACCAGAAGTCAGCCCTCACTGTACATCAAAGAATTCACACAGGAGAGAGACCCTATGAATGTACTATGTGTGGAAAAACCTTCTGTCAGAACTCAACCCTTCGTCAACATCAAAGAACACACACAAGGGAAAAGCCTTACAATTGTGCTATATGTGGGAAGTCTTTCTCCCATAAGTCAGACATGACTGTGCATCAACGTTCTCACACAGGAGAGAAACCCTATAAATGTAGTGAATGTGAGAAATCATTCAGTATAAAGTCAAAACTTACTGCACATCAGAGAATACACTCAGGGGAGAAGCCCTATGAATGTAGTGAATGTAAGAAAACATACTATATGAAGTCAACCCTCAGTAAACATCAAAGAATCCACACAAGAGAGAAAACATATGAATGCAATGAATGTGGGAAGACCTTCTGTGAGAAGTCAGCTCTACTTAAACATCAGAGAATTCATTCAGGGGAGAGACCCTTTGAATGCAGTGAATGTGGGAAAACCTTTTCTGGGAAGTCAGCCCTCAGTAAACATCAAAGAATTCATACAGGGGAGAAACCTTATGAATGTAATAAATGTGGCAAAACGTTCTGTGATAAGTCAGCCCTTACTCAACATCAGAGAACTCATACAGGAGAAAAACCGTACGAATGTAATAAATGTGGGAAAACTTTCTGTGATAAGTCAACCCTTACTCAACATCAGAGAACTCACACAGGAGAGAAACCCTTTAAATGTAACAAATGTGGCAGAACCTTCTGCCAAAAGTCACAGCTCATTAAACATCAGAGAATTCATACGGGAGAGAAACCCTACGAATGTAAAGAATGTGGGAAAAATTTTTGCCAGAAGGCATCCCTCACTGTACATCAGAGAATACACACAGGAGAAAAGCCCTATGAATGTAATGATTGTGGAAAATGTTTCTCTGATAGATCAACACTCATTAAACATAAGAGAATTCACACAGGGGAAAAACCATATAAATGTAATGAATGTGGGAAGGCCTTCAGTCACAAGCCAACGCTCACCACACATCAGAGAATACATACAGGAGAGAAACACTATAAAAATAATGGATGTGCAAAACCCTCCTACCATAACTCAGAGCATTTGGTACAACCAAAAGTATACCCAGGCAAGAAGCCCTATGAATGTAATGAATGTGGGAAATCCTTCTATCAGAAGTCAACCTTCAATTTACATCAGAGAACTCACACAGAGAAGAAACCCTGTGTAGCAGAGAATGGCAGTTTATTTACCAATGGGCCTATCCTTTTCCTACTGGGCACACAGCTAGTCTATATTTCACAGCCTCTTTTGCATTCAGGTGGGACCATGTGAATAGTTGGCCAATAGCATGTAAGCATAAATGATGTAATTCACTTTTTAAAATTCTGGAACATAATGGACCTCCATGGCAATCCACTATGTTCTCTCCTGTTTTCTGTGTGATAGGAATGTGTGATAGCATTCCTTCCTTCGGAGTGTTAGTATTCACTGTATGTTGGTGAGTTCAGCAAGAGTAGAAACTCCTGTCAACATACTCAAGGTTAAGAAGCCTTATCCATATATCAAACTCACTGTAATTGGAGAAATCACAGGAAAGAAACCCAGAGATGACAACAAATATTAGAAAGCCTTTACCAAAAAGTGACATCTCTTTGAACATCAAATAGGAGGAGAATAAAACTTTTTCTGTAGAAGGTCATATATTTTAAGCTTTGTAAAAAGCACATTGTAAATGTTGGATTGTTCTGAGTTTTCAGCAAAAAAAATCCTCATATATCAGAATGGATTCTGAAGGCAAGTATGAATTTAGAAAATATAGAGAAGAATTTTCTCTTTAGAAAAAAATGTCATATCAAAATTTTTCTTAAATATAAAACATTTCCTATGGATGTTATCACTCTAGAACATGTGTTTTTGTAAAACATAAATATTTTGAATAATCAGGTATACAGCATTGAACATTGAGCAAAGAGGTACTTTTATGTATGAGTGCACTACATGATAGATATTTTCCGTGTTTGATTTTTAAATTAGAACCCAATACAATCAAAGTAAAAAATCAGAATTCTTAGTTTAATAACTCTTATGACATAGACTACAGTTTCTCTCTGCAAATACCACTGTGGCTTTTTAAATATCTTAATATATATTCCATGTGAAACAATATTTGACCAATTTAAAACATACCAAGCACAATTTTACCTACCATTTCCTGGCATATATAAATAGGTATGGTTATTATTGAACTACCTGTTCCATAAAAAGCCAGACTTTTTATTTGCAACATATTTGTGTAAAAGCAGTTTTTTACATAAAAGTACAGAAGTCAAGCATACAATTTACATACAGCAATTTAAGAAAGCAACTGTAAACAATAATGATTGTATTCTATACCATAAAATGTGCTCAGTCAGAAAATAACCCCATCTTTCAACCTCCTGAACAATTTAGGTGAGGAACCTGTGAAAGTTTGAATGTGTGAAGCCCAAGTTGTATGTAGCCTCAGAACTATTTGGTAACATGCCATTTATTGTTCTCTGCCTCTACTTCCTAGTATGTAAAACAAAGGGTTGCAAGAAGGTCATATAGTAAATATTTTAGGCACATCTGGTTTCTGTTATGATCACCCTGTAAAAGCAGGCAGGAACAACCTCCCCCCTCCACCCCCAAGGTTTGGTTCAGATATGGAAACTGATGACACTACACACACATGTACAAAGAGGGTGTGAAAAGTTTTATTACATAATTGAAGTCTCTAGGAGAGCAGGGCAGACCTCTTAAGCAAGTCCAAAATGACTAGAATGCAAGGAGAGGAGACTGGTCTAGGTTTTCATTATTAGGGAGTGGAGCCAGGGTGAGATCCCATGCATTGGCATGGCCTTAAGTGGTTTGGTTCTCCCACTGTCACCAAAGAAGGGAGCATCCAAGTTCCTTATGAGCTTTTCCAGTTGTAGAGCACCCAAGATGAGGTTTGGAAGTGGTCATTAGTCACACATTAAAAAATGGAGTTGGATTCTAAACAGTCATGGTCACTTTTTTTTTTTAAATAACCCTATAAAAATGCAAAAACCATTCTTAGCTCTTGGGCCATAGAGAAACAAGGCTGTGAGCCAGATTTGACCTGCAAGCCACAGTTTGCTACCCTTGGCATTGTGTTTAAGAGCATGGGCTGGAACCAGACTTCCTGGGTACAAATCTCAGCTCTACTGACCTGACCTGGGGCAAAACTTCCTCAGTTTCCTCATCTGCAAAATGGTCATAACATTAACTATCCCAAGCTGTTCTAGTAAGGATTCAGTAAATTAATAAATGTAATGTACTTAGACCAATTTTATAGAACATTACACGTGTTAACTACTGTTAGAGTAGCATCTTTTCCTTGCAACAAATTTGTAGGAGCTTCTGGCAGACTTCTGGTATGCTACCCAACTTATTCCATGCCAGTAGGATGTTACTTTTATTTCATTGTCCACCCTTCCTCTTTATGATTTGGAGGGTAAACCATGATTGATAATTTTAAAAATGTTTCCTGACCAGTGATTGATTTGAAGTAATCACGTGACCCAGCTCTGGTCCGCAAAGAGCTTAATAGGAAAGGATTCCTAAGTGATTAACAAACATTTGATAAGATGGCTTTTTGGTATTGCTAGGCATTCTTACGTCTGGACATGATGTCTCTATCTTGTGGTTGTGAAGTGGTGTCTGAAGATAGTATAGCATAAAGCTGGAAAGAAGCTGGGTCAGTGATACCTTTTGAGCAGGTGAAATGGCTAACCTTGAAGCTTCTTTGTATGAGATAAACTTGTCTTGTTATTAAAGTCATGTGAGTTGGGATTTTCTATTTCTTGGTTCAAAAATTGATTTAGGGAAGCGGCTGTGGCTCAATCAGTAGGGCTCCCGTTTACCATATGGGAGGCCCCGAGTTCGGTTCCCGGGGCCTCCTGGTGAAGGCAAGCCCGCCCGCACGGCGTGGTTAGCTGACCCAGCGAGCACAAGCAGCAAGGGGGGGATAAATGAATAAATAAATAAAATCTTTAAAAAAAAAAAAAATTGATTTAACCAACAAATGTATATCTTTTTTAAGAATTATTAGTTCAGAAGTATTAACTTTCAGCAGTCTGGAGGGAGAATATTTTCTCATGAGAAATTGATTCAGGGATGCCCATTTTTCAGCCTTGCCATGCTTGTAAACCTTGCCATTAGAAATAAAAAGTTATTCAGTATTCCATTGTATGAAGCAGTCTCTTCATTAAGCTTTCATTGCATCAGTACAATAAAATCACTTGGAAACTACTATTATGCCCTATATGTCGTGGATTTTAAATATGTGAAATAAACTTTACATTAAACTTGTTCACTGATCTCTTTGTTGTTTGTTTAGATCTGGTCTGAGGTAAGGATCTTTCTGTTTTCCCAAAGAGTAGCCAGTTCTCTTTACAACATGTAATTAATTAACCCCTTTCCCTCTAAGAATTGCAGTGCATATTCTTTTGTTTGCTCAACATTCTATCCCCTTATTCTTTTAGTAACAAACTTTGCCCCTGTGACATAAGGTCTGGCAGATACTCCATAGTGGCCACATTGTCCTGGCTCCCTAGTTATTCCATTGAAGGGCATATGATCCAAATGGGCCAATTAGAGCCTAACTTGGGACTTTTTAAATAGGAGATCATCATGACATGTAGGTTGGTGACCTTGGAACTGCCAGTAGTCATGTTAAGAAAATGTTTGCAGAAAGAGAAAGTAGTTAAGGTGTAGAGAAACAGTTGAGAGATGGAAGGAGTTATGATGTATGTTGCCCAAGGCCAGGCAGTGTTTTAATTCCCTTGTTTAGGTATCCCAAAGACCCACACCATCAAGTTCTTGTAGTTTCATTATTAAACCAACAAATACTAGTGTTCTCAATGTGCTGGGATCCATTTCTGACTTTTCTTAAACTGAATTCTTTGTTTCCACTCATGACAAAAGTAATGCTTTAATTACTATGGCTTTTTAATAATATATAGTATGTCCTTTACATTCACTGAATTTCCCTGCCGCCTCGCGACCCCCCGCCCGCCCCCAACACGTACAACCAAGAATTTTGGATTCTGATGAGATGTGCATAAAATTTAGCCTCAGGTACCCCTCAGGATAGAATATTTTCCCCAGTTGGCCTGGGCCTTTCCTCAGTGAGGCCAGAGTGATGATTGTGGTCTCATCCTGCAACTGCTTTCCCCCTGTCTTAGTTTGCCACAGGGCTGCCGATGGCCAAGTACCAGGAATAGGTTGGCTTTTATATTGGGAATTTTTTTTAGGGTAAAGGTTTACAGTTCCGAGGCTGTAAAATGTACAAATCAAGGCATCAACAGAGGTGCTTTCTCAACAAAATCAGCTACTGGTGATCCTGGAGTCGTACCGTGTGGTGAAGATGGCCAGTCAATCTTTGCTGGGGTCCTTGCCTTCCCCTCCAGAATCTACTGTCTCCCGAAGCTCAGCTGTGGGCAACCAGGCATAGGGGTTGTATTTTTCCAGCCGCCTCTCAGTCTCGCCTGCTCCATTTTTTTCGTGAGTTTAGATGTGAGCTATCAGGCATATGGCTCATCTCTTCAACACTGAGCTGCTCTGTGGGCCCAGCCTCTTGGGGGCTTCGTGTTTAAGTTTTGGCTGCTAGCAATTTTTGAGTCCTTTCACATTGCAGGGTTAAAAATGGCAGCTTTTTTTTTTCTGTGTCTCAATTTATAAAAGACCCAGCAAGAGGGTGGAGGCTAACCTGAGTCACACCTCACTGGCATAGGTCCAATCAAAAGGGTCTCACACACACAGGGATGGACTACTTCAAAAACAATCTTTTATTTTTGGAAGTCATAAAAAACTTCACACTGTCACCTCTCTCCTGGACAATCCCTGAGAACAGCCCCAACATCACTGACTGCCTCATGGGGTCAGCTCCTGGGCCCTGGTCTTGCCTCCTCCTTGTCTGGCGAGTTCCTCAATAACAGGTCTCTCTCTTTGTTTCTAGCAAATAGAAGCCACATCTTCAGGGATCTCCAGGCTTTATTTCTACCTGCTTACAAAGGTCTTCAGGCTGCAACAGTTGGGAGGGACGGGGGAATCCTGTTTACAGTAGATCTTCTCATTCTGCATGTGGATAAATTTATTCATGATGATCCTTCTCTTTGGGTCTTAACCACCAAATTCCCATTTACTTGTCTCTCTGGACAATGTTCTAACCCACTGCCAGCCTGCCCACCTTACTAATCCTTACTAACTAGCCTTTGACTGCCTGGTAACTAGCTAATTAAATCACTAGACTTTCACCAACCATCTATCTGACCAAAATGATGGGCAGCCTACCCATGTAATTAATACAGATGGATGGATGTAAGGGATTCTGCCTGGATGAATGGCTGGCTTATGATTTCTCTTGATTATCCTCCAGGATTCTGGAGCCCCCATCCCTCTGGAGCATATTCAAAGGTTTCATAAGCAGATAATGAGGTAACTTACATTCTTGGTCAGCTCAGCACACTTCCTCACCTAGAACCCAAAAAGTTTTATGAACTTCATGCATTATCTGCATGTTTCTGGGAAGTGTGTATGTAGCTTTCATCATATTCTCAGAAAAGCCAATGACCTAAGAACCATCTTAAAGGAGACCCTCAGGAAGCTCTCAGATGTCCTTGACTATCCCCAAACATAATTTTACTGCTTCTCCATTCTTCCTGAAGAGCCAGGTTAGAGGGTTGGAGCTGAAGAATCAAAACTGCATTTTGGGATTCTGTAATCAATTTATGAACTCAGCAATTGTTCTTATAGCAACCTCAGTGGCTATGAGAAAGAGTGTGTAGCCAACTTCTGAGAGAGGTCCAAGGGAGCCCATATGACTTCCTTGCCTGGTAAATTCCCTTAGCACAGGACAGCAGAGCATTCTCTCCTCAGCTCATGCAAAGCCCTCCCTCTGTGCTGAGGGATAAAGGATAAGATAAAAGGTACCTTTCTACCTGGGGTTAAGTAAGGACAATGCATCTCTGTGTGGACAGGCTATCTTTAACACCCAAAACATTTTCCAAAGAAAAATCACAAAAGATCTCTCTTTCAACTTAAAAAAGGAAAAATGCTAAAAACAATTAGGTTAGTTTGATGTGTTATTATTGTAAGAATTGCTTGAGAAGAGTTGTCAAATCTGAAGAGATACTTGGCCTGCCCTAGATTAAATTTGTATAGCTAAAATATTAATATACATTTTTAAAGAAATTTTATGTTTTGTGGGACAGCCTCGGAAATTTGTCTATACTCTCTTTGCCAATAGTATATTTATACCCTCAGTATACCCCAAAAGAGATTTTTGTTCTGTTCTGATAATACTGGTCACAGTAATAAATTAACCATAGCCATTCAGTGTTGCTCATCTGCAGGCAGTTTTTGTTTTATTCTGATGCTTGCCTGAACACTCTGCTATAAGCTCCAGGTCAGAGTATGTGTCTTCAACTAAGGACAGTCATGGAGCCTCACATAGTTATATAGGAATAGGACCTTCTAAAGTACTACAATTTTTGACACTTCAAAGAATATACTCTTAGGTAAAGGCTTCTGAGTTAACATCACTTGTGGACAATTTTCAGACTACTAATGGATTGAGTTAGGATACCTAGAACTCTTCCAGTTTAGAAGTAGATGGCTTCAGGAAAGCAGACTGCTAACCCAAAACCCAGCAGAACAAGAATTTACCACCTTAGACTGCATGAACTGATGGGAGATGTTCATGATATATTATTGTTATTTGTTTGGAATATATCTGATGTAGTTTAAATTTCCTATTCTCTGGATAATCATTCTAAAAACCTTTCTTTTTAAGCTACCTGTAACAACAGTTTAGTAGATTCTGCTTTTGTAAACTAAAATGGAACGTTTAAAACATGATTGGTTTTCTTACTGACATCTCAGAATTCAGAAACTCTTACAAGTTTCTTTATTTTCACGGCAGTATAGCGATTTGCATAGGTTCAGTAGGAATCTGCCCCTTTAAACCAGGATTTAGTTGGACAAACTGTGTGCAACCAAGGAGTTGATGTGCCTAGAGTGTCATATTTGTGAGTGGTGCTCATTTAAGTAGGTATGATAAGCCACTTTCAAGGAACAAGGTCTACATGACTAATGAAGCAAATGCCTGCAAAGCCCTCCCAGGAAAACTTGCCTGGTACTTGTCTTACACAGTCCCAGTCTTACTAGTGGTCTTAGTAGGCCAGGGACATTTGCACATTTTGGAGACATTGAGAAGAAGGAATACACCACAATTTATAGGTACTATAAATCTGGTGAAATCTGGTAGACAGAGTTTCTTGGGATAGGTTTCCTACCTTTAGTTTAGCAAGTAATAGAGACTTTTAAAAGGTCAATCCAAGATCATAGAATAACTGCTAATCACCTAACAAAATCAAATAAAGTCATCTTTTCCACAAGTTATAACAAAAAATATCACATGGAATGAAGATTTATAATTCAAAAAGTAAGCTGTTAAAGTATCTAAAAATACATTTAATAAACTTTTTCATTGCTTTTCAACTATGGAGCATTAACTATGTGCCAGATCCTATTCTAGGGGTTAGGTACAAAGTAGTGAAACAGACAAAGCTAAGACTTAAATGGAGCTTACATTCTTATGGTTCTTATGGTGGAGATGGACAGTAAGCACATCAATAAAATATTCAGTATTATATAAAGCTAGGTAGTGGTTATTATTTTGAAGGAAAACAACATCAGGAGGCAAGGTGAAATATGCTTACAAGGTGATCAAGAAGAGCCAGATGGATTAGAAAGACAGAGGAATCTCTTCTCTGCCAGAAAAATAGCTAGAGGACAGATTGAAATGGCCTGGAAAAAGATCTTCTAGGGTTTAGGACACCAGATGAAGGTTGGACACAGCCTATAAGAGAGAGGGACAAAGGAGGGGACTCGTGATGGTGGCAAAACTGAGTTGAAACCAGCAATTTCTATGGCTGGCACTCTTCCCCACACTAAAGGCACTTTAGAATTCTCAAGCCTCTGAGCTGGCTACGGACAAAGGGGAATCCAGGGATTGCCCCAGGAAAGGGGAGAGAGAGGGACACAGCCTAAGGCTGACTCAGCTTTTGACCCACAAATTTGGTGTGCTGTGTCCCACCAGGCTTTCCAGGACTGGTGGGGTTGTGCCATTGTTTGCCTTGGGATCTGACAAGGGGATAAAGAGATAGGATCCTCCCAATCTCCTCTACTAACCGGGACTGATTGTTGAGAATGCAGAGGGGAGTGGAATTATTTTGTATGCAGGAAAAGGGAGGGGGCTGCCAGAGAAGGCTGGAGAAATGTCTCTGAGAAAGATTGAATTAGAAGGCTCTTAGCATTCCAGGCAGGAACCGCTATCACATTGATCTGGTGAGTGTTGCCACAAACACACTCCCACCAGGCATTGAACAGAGAGGGCTGCCAAAGAGCTCCATCTGATGGAAGACCAAGGACTTGCATGTGAGCAAATAAAAAATAAATGAGAGTTTTTTTCCGGCCTTTATAGCCTCCCTCCACAAGACCCTAGGAAGCAGGTTTGCAACCCATTACTGGATCCAGAACCCAGTACTGAGCAACTAACAGGGACCATCCTAACAATCCAGGTCAAACCAAGAATCAAAGAGCAGCAGTAACACACAGCCACCCACTAGTAAATCCCTAAGAAAGAGAGAAAAATTGAGTATCTGAGTAAACTACTATCCCAATCAGATGCCTAGACATCAGCAAAAAACTATGAGACACACTAAGAAAATGGAAGACATGGCCCAAGAAAAGGAATATCTCAAAGCCCCAGAAGAGACGCAGGATTTAAAGTAACTAATTGAAGAGATGCACACAAATTTCCAAAAACAAATTAATGAGTTGAAAGACAATACGGCCAAAGAGATAAACAACACCAAGAAGACACTGAGCAAGCATAAAAAAATTTTGAAATCTTGAATAGAAAAGTAACAGAGATCATGGGAAAGACACAATATGTGCAATAAAAAGCACATTAGAGGCATACAACAGCAGACTCGAAATGATAGAGGAAAGAATAAGTGATACCAAAGACAGAACAGCTGAAATTGAAGAGAGAAAAGAACAGGGAGAGAAAATGGAAAAAATTACACAGGGGCTCAGGGAGTTGAATGACAACATGAAACACAACAACACACATGTCATGGTAGTTCCAGAAGGAGAAGGGAAAAGGGGCAGAAAGTGTATTTGAGGAAATAATAGCTGAAAATTTCCCAACTCTCATGAAAGAAATGAACCCACATGTTTAAGAAGCACACTGTACTCCAATCAGAATAAATCTGAATAGACCTACTCCAAGACACATACTACTCAGAATGTCAAACGTCTAAGATAAAGAGAAAATTCTGAGAGCAGCAAGGGAGAAGCAAACCATCACATACAAGGGATGCTCAGTAAGACTTAGCACGGATTTCTCATCAGAAACCATGGAGGCGAGAAGACAGTGGTATGATACAATTAGGAAACAAAGAGAAAAACTGCCAGAGAATTCTTTATCCAACAAAATTGTCCTTCAAATATGAAGGTTAATTTAAAATAACCACAAACAAAAATTAAGAGAGCTTGTGAAAAAGAATCCAAGTTTGCAGAAAATATTAAAGGAAGCCTTAAAGCATGAAAGAAAAAGACAGGAGAGAGGGGCTTGGCACAGAGTACAGAAGAAAGAAAAGCAGAAAAGATAACCAAAAGAGTGAAAAGACAGATGAAAATATGATATGACATATGAAAACCAAAGAAGAAAATGATGTAAATAAATAATGCATTTACAGTAATATCATTGAATGTGAATAGATTAAACTCCCCAATCAAAAGATATAGGCTGACAGAATGGATAAAAAAGCATGAGCCATCCATATGCTGCTTACAAGAAATAGATAGAAACCGGCTGAAAGTGAAAGGTTGGAAAGAGATGTGCCATGCAAACAGTAACCAAAAAAGACCAGGGGTAGTTATACTAATATAGAACAAAACAGTTTTTAAATGCAAAAAATTACAAGAGATACATAAGGCCATTATATATTAATAAAAGGGACAATCCACCAGGAAGATAAAACAGTGATAAATATCTATGCACCTAACCAGGGTGCCCCAAAATACATGAGACAAACTCTAGCAAAACTTAAGGGAGAAATAGACATCCCTACAATAATAGTTGGAGACTTTCATACACCACTCACATCATTAGATAGGACAACTAGATAGAAGATCAACAAGGAAACAGAGAACTTGAACAATATGATAAATGAGTTAGACCTAACAGACATATACAGAACATTGCATCCAAACTCAGAGGGTTTTATATTCTTCTCAAGTGCCCATGGATCTTTCTCCAGGATAGACCACATGTTAGGTCACAATGCAGCTCTCAATAAATATAAAAAGACTGAAATTATACAAAGCACCTTCTCAGATCATAGTGGAATGAAACTGGAAATCAATAATAAACAGGAAAAAAGTAAATTCACAAATGTGTGGAGGCTAAACAACACACTCCTAAATAATCAGTGGGTCAAAGAAGAAATTGCAGATGAAATCATTAAATATATTGAGACAAATGAAAACAAGAACACAACTTTATCAAAATTAATGGGATACAGTGAAGGCAGTCTTGAGAGGGATATTTATGGCCCTAAACGCCCATATTAAAAAAGAAGAAAGAGCTAAACTCAGAGATTTAACTGAGCAATTAGAGAAATGAGAAAAAGAACAGCAAACTAATCCCAAAGCAAGCAGAAGGAAAGAAATAATAAAGATTAGAGCAGAAATAAATGAAATTGAGAACAAAAAAAAAATAAAAATAAAGAGAGAGAGAGAGAGAGAAAATCATCAAAACCAACAAAAGCTAGTTATTTGAGATCAATATAATTTTCAAACCCCTAGCTAGACTAACAAAGAAAAAAAGAGAGAAGATGCAAATAAATACAAACAGAAATGAAAGAGGGGAAGTTACAACTGACCCCACAAAAATATAAAGGTTCAAAAGAAGATATTATGAGAAACTGTATGCCAACAAACAAGGTAACCTAGATGAAATAGACAAATTCCTAGAAAACACACAAACACCCAACAGTGACAATACAAGAACTTAACAAGCCAATCAAATTTAAAGAGATTGAATCCATCATCAAAAATCTCCCAATAAAGAAAAGTCCAGGAACAGACGGCTTCAGAGGTGAATTCTACCAAACATTTTGAAAAGAATTAAGACCAATCCTGTTTAAACTCTTTCAAAAAATTGAAGAGGAGGGAAAATTACCCAACACATTTTATGAAGCCAACATCACCTTAATGCCAAGGCCAGATAAAGACACTGCAAGAAAAGAAAATTACAGATCAATCTCTAATGAACATAGATGCAAAAATTTTCAACAAAATAGTTGCAAATAGAATCCAACAGCATATCAAAAGACTTATACTTCATGACCAATTGGGATTTATTCCTGGTATGCAAGGCTGGTTCAACATAAGAAAATCAATCAACATAATACACTACATTAACAAATTGAAGGGGGAAAAAAAAAGCATATGATCATCTCAATCTATGTAGAAAAGGCATTTGACAAAGTCCAGCATCCTTTCTTGGTAAAAAAACACTTCAAAAGATAGGAATAGAAGGAAAATGCCTCAATATGATAAAAGGCAAATATGAAAAACCCACAGCCAACATTGTACTCAGTGGGGAAAGGTTGAAAGCTTTCCCTCTAAGATTGGGAACAAGACAAGGATGCCCACTGTCACCATTGCTATTCAACATTGTACTAGAAGTTCTAGCTAAAGCAATTAGACAAGACAAAAAAATTCAAGGCATCCAAATAGGAAAAAAGGAAATAAAACTCTCACTATTTGTGGATGACATAATCCTATATTTAGAAAATCCTGAAGTATCCATGACAAAGCTACTTGAGCTGAAAAATGAGTTCAGCAAAGTGGCAAGACATAAGGTCAACAGGCAAAAATCAGTAATGTTTCTGTACTCTAGTATTGAACAATCTGAGGAGGAGATCAGGGGAAAACTCCATTTACAATAACAACAAAAAGACTCAGATACCTAGGAATCAATTTAATCAAAGATGTTCAGGACCTATACACACAAAACTACAGAACAATGCAAAAAGAAATAAATAAGGACCCAAATAAATGGAAAGACATTCCATGTTCATGGATTGGAAGACTAAATATCGCGAAGATGTCAATGCTATCCAAACTGACTTATAGGTTCAATAAATAAGTCAAAATTCCAACAGCATATTTTACAGAAATAGAAAAAGCAGTTACCAAATTCATTTGGAAGGGAAAGTACACCTGAAAAGCCAAAAGAATTCTAAAAAAAAGAAGAGCAATGTGGGAAGAATTTCACTGCCTGACCTTGAAACATATTACAAAGCTACAGTGGTAAAAACAGCGTGGTATTGGTATAGAGATAGACACATTGATCAATAGAGTAGAAATGAAAATCCAGAAATAAACCCTCATCTCTATGGCCAACTGGTTTTCGACAAACCTACCAAAGCCATGTTAATGGGACAAAACAGTTTCTTCAACAAATGGTGCTGGGAGAATTGGATATCCATAAACAAAAGAATGCAAGAAGACCCCACATCTCACTCCTGTACAAGAATCAACTCAAAATGGATCAAAGATCTAAATATAAAGGCCAAGACTATAAAATTACTTGAAGAAAATGTTGGGATACATTTCAAAGATCTTGTGGTAGGTGCTGGTTTCTTGGAACTTACACCCAAAGCATGAGCAACAAAAGAAAAAATAGATAAATGGGATCACCTCAAAATAAACACTTTTGCACCTCAAAGGACTTTGTCCAATGGGTGAAAAGGCGGCCAACTCAATTGGAGAAAATATTTGGAAATCACATATCTGATAAAGGTTTAATATCCATTACATATAAAGAGATGCTACAACTCAATAACAGAAAGACAAATGACCCAATTGAAAAATGGGCAAAAGACTTGAATAGACATTTGTCCAAAGAAGAAATACATATGGCAAAAAAACACAACATATGAAAAAATGTTCACTGTCACTAGGGATTAGGGAAATGCAACACAAAACTACAATGAGATGTCATTTCACACCTATTGGAATGGCCACTATTAAAAAGATAGACTTCTGGGAAAATAACATTAAAGTAGGTAGGCAGAGTCCAACTCCCTCACAAGAAAGAATGGAGAAAGGGCAAAAACCTATCCAAGGGAGTTGCTTTGGAGATATACAGAACAGGAAAGTGCTATGCATCATCTAGGCGGGAACTAGACAAAGAAGCCAAAGGAAAACCATTAGTTACTCACCCCTGTGGTTGGAAACAGCACATATACCTCACCTTCAAGGCAAAGAACCTTGGTAAAGCCCCTGACTCACTGCAACCAACAGAGTGAGACGGAATGTTCCCCGGGAGGAAGAGAGGTCTGGCAGAGGGTGGAGAGTGGTTTCTTTTCAATGAGTTTGGCCAGCTGAGCTCCCTTTGAATCTCGGAGATTCCCCAACCAGCACTGAGGCAGCTGTGGAGAGAAGGGAGGGAGGATCTGATCAGGCAGGCTATCACACCCAGCTGACCTGGGAGAGATAGGAACTAAGGTAGAGAGGGGGCAGACAGGTACCTGAACAACCGGCTTGGCAAACTGTTAGAAGCCTAATCTGCCTAATCTTCTCAAAGAAGAGAAGGGAAAGGGGGAAGAAGGAGTGTTGGAGGAAATAATGACTGAAAATTTCCCAACTTTTTTGAGGGACATGGACGTATATGTCCAGGAAGCACAGCCTCTACAATTGTAGTGGGGACTTGAACACCATTATCACCATTAGACAGAACATCTTGACAGAGGATCAATAAAGAAACAGAGACCTTGCATAATACATTGGAGGATCTAGACCTAATAGACATATCCAGAACATTCCACCCAAATACAGTGGGATATCCATCCTTCTCGAGTGCACATGGATCATTCTCCAGGATAGGCCACATGCTAGGTCATGTGAAAGATTGAAATTATACAAAGTAATTTCTCTGGCCACAATGGAATGAAGCTGGAAATCAGTAACGGGCAGAGAACCAGATTAGGCACAAAGATATGGAAGTTAAGCAGCACACTTTTAGACAATGGGTCAAGGAGGAAATTGCAAAAGAAATCAGTAATGACCTGGAAACAAATGAAAATGAGAACAAAACTTATCAAAACCTATGGGATGCAGCAAAATCAGTGCAGAGAGGGAAATTTATAGCCATAAATACCTATATTAAAAAAGAAGAAAGAGCTAAAATTAAAGACCTAACTGCACACCTGGAAGAATTAGACAAAGAACAACAAACCAATCCCAAAGCAAGAAGGAAATAACAAAAATTAGAGCAGAGCTATTTGAAAATGAAAATAGTAAATCACTAGAAAAAATTAAAACCAAAGGCTGATTCTTTGAGAAGATTAATAAAATTGACAAATGCTTAGGTAGACTAAAAAAGAAAAAAGAGAGAAGATGGAAATACATAAAATAAGAAACAAGGAAGGGATAACACCTCTGGCCACATAGAAATAAAGAGTATAATAAGAGGATACTTTGAAAAATTGTATGCCAACAAGATGGATAACTTAGAAGAAATGGACAAATTCCTAGAAACACACAAACAGCCTACACTGATGAAAGAAGATATTGATGAACTCAACAGACCAATCACAAGTAACAAGATTGAATTAGTCATCAAAATATCCCAAATAAGAAGAGCACAGGACCAGTTGGCTTCACAGGTGAATTCTACCAAATATTCCAAAAAGAACTAACACCAATCCTGCTTAAACTCTTCCAAAAAATAGAAGTGGAGGGAACATTGCCTAACTCTTTCTATGATGCCAACATCACCCTAATACCAAAGCCACACGAAAACACCACAAGAAAGGAAAATTATAGACCAATCTATCTAATGACCCTAGATGCTAAAAATCCTTAACAAAATACTTGCTAATCATATTCAACAACACATGAAACGAATTATATACCAGGATCAAATGGGTTTCATCCCTGGTATGCAAGGAAGGTTCAACATAAGAAAACCAATCATTGTAATACACCACATTAACAGATCAAAAGAATAAAATCACCTGATCATCTCTATTGATGCAGAAAAAAGCATTTGACAAAATACAGCACCTACAAGATCTTGTAGTAGCAAACAGTTCCATAAACTTTATACCCAAAGCACGAGGAACAAAACAAAAAATAGATAAATTGGACCTCCTAAAAATGAAAAGCTTTGGCACTTCAAAAGAGTTTGTCAATAAAGTGAAAAGGCAGCTTACTGTTTGGGAAAAAATATTTGATAACCATCTGTATTAGCCAAAGTACTGCTGATGCAAAATACCAGAACTCTGTTGGCTTTTATAAAGTGTATTTATTTGGTGTAGAAGCTTATAGTCACAAGGCCCTGAAGGGTCCAACGCAAGCTACCATAAATGGTACTTTCTCACCCAAAGTCATTGGCCACCTGGTAATGCAAGATGCAAGGGTTCAGCCTTCCTTCTTCTTCTGAAGGCTCCATAGTCCCAGCTTCTTCCAATCTCAGCTGTAGGCTGGTATAAGGCTTTGTCTCTCTCCCTGGGGCTCTATTCTTTCCTGGCTACAGCTCCACAAGGTCAGGTGTAGACTATCAGGCTCTCTCTCTTCCCGGGGTCTCTGCCATGTCTATGGAGCTGTCTCTCTTCTTCTGTGTTCTTCTCCTGTGTGTTTACTTCCCAGGGCTCTAGCATCAAAACTCAAAATCTCTCCTCTGCTGTGTCATTTTCTCTGTGAGTCCCACCCACCAAGGCCCATGTGGCCAAATCAAAACCCTAATCATAATTTAATCAAATAAAAGTGAAACCTTTGAATCTAATACAATCTAATATGCCCAGAGGAACAGATCAGTTTACAAACACATTCCAATATCTAATTTTGGAATTCATAAACAATACCAAACTGCCATACCATCTATTGAACAGGGGCCTAATATCCAGCATATATAAAGAAATCCTACATCTCAAAAATAAAAAGACAAACAACCCATTTTAAAAGTGGGCAAGTGATTTGAATAGACACTTCTCCAAAGAAGAAATACAAATGGTTAAAAAGCACATAAAAATGATGCTCAACATCACTAGCTATTAGGGAAATGCAAACCAAAACTACAAAGAGATATTATCTTTATCTTTATCACTCTATCATTAGAGTGGTGGCTATTAATAAAAAACAGAAGACTACAAGTGTTGGAGAGGATGTGGAGGAAAAGGAACATTTATCCACTGCTGGTGGGAATGTAGAATGGTGCAGCCATTGTGGAGGACAGTTTGGCAGTTCCTCAGGAAGCTAACTATAGAATTGCCATATATGATCCAGCAATCCCACTGCTGGGTATATATCCAGAAGAATTGAAAGCAGGGACACGAACAGATATGTATAAATGAATGTTCACAGACGCATTATTCACAATTGCCAAAAGTTGGAAGCAACCCAAATGTCCATCAACAGATGAATGGATTAGCAAATTGTAGTATATACATACAATGGAATATTACTCAGCTGTAAGAAGGAATGCAGTATTAACAAGGGATAACATGGATGAGTTTGAAGACCTGTAAAACCACATGTGAAATATGAATATGGGTAAAATTGCATATATAAGACTGTTTTTCTTTGAAATTGAACAAATATATGTTAACACTACAAGATGTTAATGTTGAACAAAAAACCCTTTATGCTAAGTGAAAGATACCAGACACAAAGTACTACGTATATATGATTCCATTTATATAAAATGTAACTATATATCAATTTATAAAGATGATTTTGTAGGGCTGGGAAAGAACTGCTAAGGGGTGTGGAGTTTTTCTTTTTGGAGAAATAAATAAATAAATAAGCTTTAAAAAAAAGATTTTGGCAACAGGATTCAGACTTCATAGGCAAATAAGTGGAGGGCTGGAAAGATGTAAAAAACAATTTCAAACAACTAAACTGACCCTGGCTGCCCTAAAATTAGCGTGAATGCATTAAAATAACATTGGGTAAAATTATCATCATAAGAGAGAATAATAATAATAAGGAAATAATAATAATAAATTAAATAAATAATAAATTTATTAAAACATTTGTTAAATCATAGAATTGACCAGAATTAGTCTAGTGATAACCATCACTGCTGCTACTCTCAAGCCCTACATGATTCCATTTGCACTACTGGCATTATGCCTTAATGATTCCACTAGCAGTGCTTTCACTGCTGTCCAAGAAACTCAAACTTACAAAAATACCTATTTTACCTGTGAGGATTCTACACTGCCCTCGTTTGACACCACATGCATGCCCATGCACACATAAACATATTCCCTAGCGGTGTCTACTGAGAGAGCATGGAAGCAGCAGCAAATCAATAGTAATAAGCATAAGAAAAAGAAAAGCAATGAAAATTTTGAAAAGAAAAAAAATAGTAATAAGCATAGCTAGTACCAGATTTTGGTTTCTAAATACCATTCTTCCTTAGGAGGAACCAGGATACTTGGATAATTCACTGATTCCAGGACTGGGGCAGGGAAAGTACAAGATTAGCCTGGAAAATCTTTCGTGCTAGAAAATAAGGTAGAGCTCAAAGAATGATGGGACCATGTTAAAAGGACTCAGCTTAAATGCACCAGTGGCCACATCTGAGACAGTTTAAGTGTTGAAATAAATAATCATACTAATAGATTATAATAAAGTAAAATAGGAATCCACAAGTCTACACTAAAATAAATAAATAAATGGTAAGAAAAGAATAGTCTTTCTTATGAAATAATATCAATTAATACTTGTGGGAAGACTAATGGAACTAAGAAATTACTGTTTGGTTTATCAACACAGTAATAATTACAAAATATCAGTGGATACTAAAACTAGTGGATGGAAGTAGAATGAGGAATGCAATTTAATTAATGAATTTAATAGTCTCAAAGTATCTCCCTATAAAATACTTGTAAATTATAAAGGGTGCAAAACATAACTACTGTGGAAAACATGGTGGACACCAGCTTTATCAAATGATCAAAGTTAACAGCACCAGTAATGTTCTAAATTAACATCATGTAACACCAGAGAGTATGCAATGAGAAGAACTCAACATTTCTGTGATATTCCAGCTAAAAGTGGATAACCTGGCCCTACTCATTAGGAAACATCAGGCAAAGTAAAATCAAGGTGTATTACACATAATGACTATCCTATAATCCTCAAAAATGTCAAGATAATGAAAATCTAAGGAACTGAAGAGCCTGTATCCAAGGAGATTAGAAAGACCTGACAACTGGATAAAATACATGATCCTAGATGGATCCTTTTGCTCTAAGGACATTATTTGAACAACTGGCAAAACTTGAATTGGGTCTCAGGATGAAATATAAATGAGTTATTTGTACTGTACTTACAAACTTTCCTAAAAGTTTGAAATTATTTCTAAATTAAATGTGAAGGAAAAAAAACACATGGGGAATATTATGGAAAAATGAGTACAGGTATAAACTATATGGAGAAAATTACAAATTACTCCTAAATATGAAAAAATGCTCAAACTCACACATAAGAAATGCAAATTATATCCACACAAGATGTTCCACTTCCATTAATGGTGGAGTAGCACCTATTGGACCATAGATAGCAACTATAAACTCTGGAAAAATACTGAAAAATATAAACCAACTACCTGAAGGAAACTGAAACAAATACAAACTGGAAGAGAATCAATCTTGTAAGAAAGCAGCAGCACTGTGTGAGTTTCCTATTTTTACAGGGTTGTTTGTTTGTTTTTGTTTTGTTTTTGCCAAGGGCAGGTTCGAGTCAGTATTCATAACATGTAATCTTGCTGGCTAAACCAGAACACAAAGTTTAGGTCTACAACAAAAGCTGGAAAGTGAGGGAGGAAAAGAAGTCCAAGAGGAGGGAGCTCCAAAATCTGCCAATAAATTGTGCTTATACATCGAGCTAGCACTTGAATCACAAATTCCAAGCAGCCTGTCTGTGGCTGAACAGAGATATCAGCTGCTGCCCACTACAGGGGAGACAGAGTTTAGAGTTTGAATCCAGACAAATAAACTAACTGCTGAAATAAAAATGTTACTAAATTTCACAGGAACAAAATAGAACCCAGACTCTCTACCACATATCATTTGCAATATCTAAAATTACTAACATATGAAGAAACAAAAGAACATGGAGCACATTCCAGAGAAATGACAAATGACAAAAACTTAATCTGAGGTGACCCAGATTTTGGAATTAGTAGCTAAGTGTTTTAAAGTGGCTATTATAATTGCTCAAAGACAAAGAAAAATATGCTCATAATGAATGAACAAATGGAAAATCCCCATAGAGAAATAAATTATACGAAAGGAACCAAATAGAAATTCTAGAATGAAAAAATACAAAACCTGAAATAAAAATTCACCAGATGGACTTCTAGCCAAGATAAAGTAATATGGATCAGATTTATTCTCACTAGTGAAATAACCAAAAAAGAAAAAAAAAAAAAGATAGAATGTATGAAACAAGATTTCAAGACACTGAACACTAGGCAATGAAAGACAGTGATCCTCAAGAAATAGGAACCAAGTGAGGTGAGTCCTAAAATTTCTGTGACTTGCTTCTTTAAGTTTCCAGGCTACAGAGCAGAGAGAGGAATCCCAGGTGTCGGAGTTTGATGTAATTATGAATTCCAAAAATATAATTGAATCATGCTTGTAAACTGATCTGTTAATCTGGGCATGATTAAGTTAGGATTAGGGCGTTGAGCCCCACCCCTTGGCGGGTGGGGAATTGAATATAAAAGGCAAGGCAAAGGACAGTTGAAGCAGTCTTTTGAGAAGCAGTTTTGATATTGGAAAGAAGGCCCCAGGAGAAGAGAAGCAAGCCGTTTGCCTGATCGTCTACAGCTGACCTTGTGGAGGAAACAGGAGCCAGCTGACCTTGTGGAGGAAACAGGAGCTAAGCCCGGAGAAAAACGCAGCCCCGGGAAGAGAGGAACCCCAGAAGCCTGAACCCTGGTAAACGCTGGCAACTGTCTTGCCCTAACACGTGGCAATGGACTGTGGTGAGAGAAGAAACCTAACGCTTTATGGTCTGGTATCTGTGGACTTCTACCCCGAATTAATGCCCTTTATAAAGACCAACCCATTTTTGGTATTTCACATTAGCACCCCTTTGGCTGACTAATTCCTTGAGTTGAGAAGATTGAGCAAAGAGTCCAGGTAGATTGAGGCAGTGAGAGTTTACAGGTATGTGTTCTGGAGGGCTGCACAGAAAGAGAAATTCAGAGCTCTGCAGAGGATCTCCTTGAATATGCAGCAGATAAGTTATAGGTGTATACAATAATCCTTAAAACACTAAAATAATAAAACAAAGAGTTATAGCTAATAAGGTTACATATGAGATAAAATGGAACCTTAAATCCTTAATTCAAAAGAAAGCAGAAAAAAAGGGGGAACAGAACAAAACAGAGGGAGAATACAAAACAAGATAATAGACATATTTGTAACTATATTGATAATCACATTAAATGTGATCCACTAATTGAAAGGTGGATTATCAGATTAGATTTTAAAAAGCAAGACATGACATTTGTTACCTATAAGAAACTCACGTTAAATATGAGGACACAAATAGGTTAAAAACAAAAGGATGTAAAAAGATATACCAGCTTAACAATAATCAAAGAAAGCTGAAGGGATTATATTAATATCAGACAAAGTGGAGTTCAGAGCAAAGATTTTTTACCAAGGATAAAAAAGGCCATTTCATAATGATGGTAAATAACATTAAGAGGAAATAATAACTCTAAACAATTTTGCACAAAATAACAGAGCTTCAAAGTACATGAAGCAACAATTGATACAATTACAAGGAGAAATAGACATATCCACAATTGTACTCCTTTCTCAATAACTGATAAAACAATTGGAAAATCAGTAAGGACAACAGAAAACTTGAACAAAGTTCTCAACCAGCTTAACCTAATTGACATTAATAGAACACTCCACATAACAACAGCAGGATGCACATTTTGCAATTACACATGGAACACTGAGAATCCATATTTTTTGCCATAAAATAAACCTCAATAAAATTAAAATAATTCAAGTTCATACAAAATATGTTCTCTGACAACAAAGGAATTAATAACAGAATGATCTCTTGTAAATATACAAATATATGAAACTAAATAATACACATCTCAATAACCCATGTGTGAAAGGTATAATAATGGTCCTTGAAGGATATCCATGTCCTAATCCCTGGAACTGGTGTAAGTATTAGGTTACATGGCAAAGGGAAATGAAGGTTTTAGATGTAATTAAAGTTGCTTTTCAACTGACATTAAGATAGAGAGATAATCTTGAATTATCCTGGTGGGCCCAATATAATCACAAGGTTCATTAAAAGTGTAAGAGAGAGACCAATGAATGGACAAACAAATATGGTATATAAACACAATAGAATATTATTTAGCCCTATAAAGGAATGAAATTCTGATACATAGACAATGTGGATGAAAACTTGATGACACTATGTTGAGTGCAAAAGAACAAATATTATATGATCTCACTGATATGAAATAATTAGATAAGAAAACTCATAGAATAATAATCTAGAATATGAGTTACCAAGGGAGACAGGGTGGGGTAGGGAATAGGGAATTAAAGATTAAAATGTACAGACTTTCTATTTGGGATGATGAAACTTTTGGGTAATGGATGGTGATGATGGTGGCACAACATTGTAAATGTAATTAACAGCACTGAATTATATATTTGAATATGATTAAAAGTGAAAATTTTAGGTTGTATATATGTTACTAGACTAAAAAAAAATTAAATCCATTGAACTGCGCAACATAACCAGTGAGCCCTAAGATAAACCAGTGAACTATAGTTAATAGTACAATGATAAAAATGTGCTTTCAAAAATTCTACCAAATGTACCATCCCAATTCAAGATGTTAATAATAGGGTGGTGTGGCAGTTTGAGGTTCTTTCATGAATCCCAAAAAGAAAAAAATTATGATTTTGAACTAATCCATTCCTGTGGGTGTGGGACCCTTTTGATTGGACTATGTCAGTAAGACATGACACAGGTTGGGTTTCTGCCCTCTTGCTGGTCCTTATATAATTGGGGTCACAGAGGAAGACATACACAGGTAAAGGGGGATCTGCAATTTTCACCTGGCCATGTGAAAGAGAGGACTCCAGGTTTACCTTCAGCTGCAGAAAGGCACAGAAGCCCAAAGAGGCTGAGAGAGGTCCTATGTCTGGAATCAACTGAGCACAGAGTCACAGAAAGAAGCCCCTGAGGGGCTAGGCCCAAGAAGCAGCTCAAGGCTGAGGAGATGAGCCCTGCCATATGCCTGATTGCCACATGGCAGGACACCAGGATCACCAGTATCTCATTTTGGTGAGAAAGCATCTCTGATAATGCCTTGATTTGATAATTCATGACCTCAGAACTGTAAGATTTTACCCTAAATAAAATTTCCCTTATTAATAAAAGTCATTCCATTTCTGGTACTTTGCATTGGCAGCCCTGTGGCAAATTAAGGTGGTTTATGGGGACCCTGTATTTTATGCATGAGTTTTCTGTAAAACCCACAACTTTTCTAATAAAAAAGAGGGTGTGAGGTAGAAGGCTGATGTGTTATGCATGTTTATTTTGTAAGTTCACAGCTTTTTACTATACATTTATTGTTTATGTATGTTCATGTATGAATGATATACTTCAATAAAATAAAAAAAGAAGGTGTGAGACTAGATAATTAGAAAGATGGATCATCATATGGCTGTTAAAGTATCCCAGTAGGATGGCAGGGCGTGGGGTAGAGAGGAAGTCTGTGATCAGGTGCTAGCATCTTATAAAATGGGAAGACATGACTGGGGAGTCAACAGATGTCAATAGGAGGTAGGATAGAGGGTGGTAGAACCTGAGGATATAAATCTCAAAGGAGCCTAGGTTCTGTAAAGCCAGGTTAGAGATAGTATCTGCCTTGCAGGAGCTCCCACAGACAGTGGTCATCTCCCTGACTACACTCAGCAAAGGGGGATTGGATTTGACCCATCCTGTTGTGCCTAGAATAGAAGCAATCTTGGTAAATTCTTGTTGAATGACTTTGAGGAGGAGGGAGGAGAGGAGTCTACCTCTCTATCTTGATTTAACCTCAGCTTTGCTCCGTTTATGTCTGCATTTTATTTTTAATGCCCTAATACTTTAAAAAAACTAATTCAATTTAAACATTTCCAGAGACCATCACACATGCTATTCCACCTACCTAGAATACCCTTTCTCACTCTACCACCCAAAGACTCCCTATTCCTTATTCAGGAATAAGCAGAAATTAATAATCAGGTAGATGAAGAATAAAACACATTC
>JAKSZT010054380.1:4362482-4367184 GCA_026826555.1 Tolypeutes matacus
GTAAATACATCAGTGTAATCCACAATATTAATAAAAACCCCAGACAAACCATATAATCATCTTACCATTCCTGATAAAAAGTCTCTGCAGACTATGAATAGAAGATAGTTATCTCAATCTGGTAAATGGCACCTATGAAAATAAAATGACACCTACAGTTAATATCATATTGGTGATGGAAGATTAGGGAGTTCCAAAACTCCGACTCTTCACTAAAACTGGAAAAAACCTGTCAGAATCAACATTTTCAAAGTCCTGTATTCTAATAAAAAACATACAACCAGGGTTGAAAAATAAACTGCTAATTTTTGGAGGAGAATTTTGTGATATTTTAACTTAGCCATCTACCACCCCCCACTACCCAGCTCAGCAGTGGCTGTAGAAATGGTGACCTACATTCCTGGTGCAGTTTGCTGATGCCAGAGAGGGCAATATGGATATGTTCTAAAAGAATTGTCATTGTGAGTTTTGACCTGTATGGTGGCTCCCTAAGGGATCAGTTTAGGTGCTTATCTTTGTTTCACCTGCCTTGGAACATCCTCAGGGCTGGAATGGCCTCTTGGATGGCATTTATTAAAAGCAATTTAAAGGCAAATACACTAATTGCACCTGTATGGGGCAAAGGATAACAGACAGGGCAAGCAGCACACAGCCTGGAAAAGACTCCACTCCAATAAAGATGGTGGAGTGAGATGCTTCAGAGCTCTGTCTCCACACAGAAGCTCTGAACAACCAGCAAGAACCAGCAGAAAAATCTTTCTTGGGGCTCTAGAAAACATTTAAAGGACTGCAGTAAGAGGGTGAGTGCTGAATCAAGAAAAGGTCTTCTTAAAAGTGGTAGAGGTGATGATGTCTACAAAATGGCAATATAAGACATCCCTTGAAAAAGCCTCCCCAGAGATTTAGTGAATGAAAGGCCAAATGCAACTTGCTTAGGTTTCTGGAGCATGGGAGCGACTGGGAAAAGACCCCACAAACACTGAATTGAAGAAAAAGAAAAATATCAAGTAGGAACTTTCCATCCCAGATCCGCAGTTTTGTTCCCATTCCCCCTCCCTCTCACTTAGTCCTGTGCAGCTTGAAAGTCGCTCAGAGGCTGTGGCCTGTCTCCCTCCCACTGTAGATAGAGTTTATAAACTTAAATCCATTGGGGTCTCCCCGCGCAGGTTCATATCCTGCCAAGGCTTCAAGGCTCACCGAAGCGGGGAGACGCGCGCGAGAGGGACTGAAGCACCTCAACCCCCGCAGACGCGACGCCGCGACGAGTAGGAGGGCCGCTGCGGTGAGCCTTGAAGCCTTACTCACAGTAGTGAGTTAGAACCCTGCACAAGTCCAGGCACAGGGACCAAAGTTAGCAGAGACTCAGGGCAGAACACAAACCACTGAGGAGTGCTGCATACAAAAGGGTCCCAATGGGGACAGAGAGGGCAGGGAGAGAGAACACAGTCGATCTGCTAGCAAGAAATGTTGTGACCTCACTCAATCCAGTTTCTGTTGGCTGGACCACCTAAGACCCAAACTGGACTTTTCTGGAGTGACCCACATTTCTGGATTGACCCCACATGGCTCCTTGGGGCTGGATATCCTAATGGGGAAGAAACTGGAGTCAGAAAAGCCTCATAGGAAAAAAGGGGGTGGGGGAGGTTAAACTGAACTCCTGTAAGATAGGATGGGTCCCAGAACTGAAAAGTGGAAGGAAAATGGGCCCTGAGTGAGGGAGAGAATTTAAACAAATCATAGGAGCTGGGGAGAAAAGTCTCCACAAAAAAAAAACAAACAGAATGGATGAAGATTCCTGGAGAAGAAACAGAGGAAAGGAAGCTTTCACCTAGAGGGGAAACAATTGCACAAAAAAGTACAACCTTAAAAACTGCACCTCTAGGGAGGTTAATGTTAATTGAAAGACAGCTAGAAGATAATCTAGGGACTTTATAACATAGTGATTTTGGTGGTACTTGAGGATTGTGGATAATAATATAAATACAAGAATGTTCCTTTTTTACAAGGTGTTAAGAATATGGTGATAGATGGAAAAAAATACAACTAATCTAACTTAGAGACTATAGTTAATGGAAATAGGGTAATGTTTTTGTAGCAAAGGCAAAGAAGGTACTATATCAATATTAAAGGTCAAAAAAAGAATATGGGGTTTAGTTTTAGGAGAAATGAATACGATAAAGCATTTTTCTCTCATTTTCTTCATTAACAAGGAGATCTTGGTAATGTAATTTAAACAATCTGTGCTCATTTATTTATAGTTCTGAACATTAGAGAAGCAATTCAGTTTGTTTTTAGGGTTAAATATGCTAAATGTGCCTGGAAAAAGTTTTTAAAGTAAAGCCTCCATAATATGTTAAGCTGACTTTTGTCTGTTATTTTATTTTATTGAAGTTGAAATAAACTATACTTGAAAAAAATGCAATGTGTCTCCAGGCAAGAATCAGATGAAGAAGGGCTAAGAAAATCTGAACAGTTAAACACATGCTGTTCTAAAGGTCTAAAATAAATTGGACCAAGCGTCAAAGAAGAGACTTAACACAAAGCTCATCATATATAAAAACCCTTGAAAGGAGGGAGAAATGGATCTTGAGAGTTAACTCATCAAGATATTCAGATGCCTACACATCACCAAAAATTTACAAGCCATACTAATAAACAGGAAAATATGGCTCAGTCAAGGAAATGAATTAAAACTTCAGAGGAGACTTCCAGGGAGATGGTAGACTAGAAAGACATGGGACTCTCTCCTCTCCCAGAAAAATAGCTAGAGAAATGGCAGAAACAGCATTGAAAAAAAAAAAGGGTTCTAGGGTTTAGGACATGAAGGGAAGGCTGGACACCTCCCAGAAGAGAGAGGGGCAAAGAAAAAGAATCTCAATGGCAAAACTGTGCAACTGTTGCTGAAGCTGTTGGTGCCCTCCTCCACCCAATAGAAAATTTTGAATTCTTAAACCTTGGGCAGGGAAGCGGCTGTGGCTCAATCAGTGGGGCTCCCGTTTACCATATGGGAGGCCCCGGGTTCGGTTCCCGGGGCCTCCTGGTGAAGGCAAGCCCGCCCGCACGGCGTGGTTAGCTGACCCAGCGAGCACAAGCAGCAAGGGGGGGGATAAATGAATAAATAAATAAAATCTTAAAAAAAAAAAAAAAAAAAACCTTGGGCAGGCTGCTACAGACAAAGGGAGCCTGCAGGGAATTCACCTCCGCAGGCAACAGGAGAGAGAGGGACACAGCCTAAGGCTGACTCAGGTTTTGACCCACAAATTTGGTCTGCTGTGTCCCAGGAGCCCTTCCAGGCATGGAGGGGCCACCACATTGTTTGCCTTGGGAGCCAACATGAGACTAAAGAGATCTGACCCTCTCAAACACCCTCACTACTGACTGGGACTGGTTGATGAGGATGCAGTGGAGTGGAATTATTACCTACTTAGGTAATGATGGTCTGCCAGCAAAGGTTGGAAAACAACCTTTGAGAACCTTTGAATTATGAGGCTTTTAGCCTCCAGGCAGGATCTTCTATCACATTGATTCAGTGCATGTTGCAGCAAACACATGCTGATCAGACTTTGAACTGAGAAGGCTATCAAAGAGCACCAACCAAGCAAGTATATGTGAAGAAATTAAAAGTAAATAAGAAAGTTTTTTTCTGGCCTTTACCATCTCCCTTCCCAATGCCCTAGGAAGTGGGTCTGCAACACATTACTGGGTACAGAGCCCATATTTGAGCCACCAACAGGGATAATTCTAAAGACCCAGAACAGGTTGAACCAAGAATCAAAGAATAGCAGTAATACACAGCCTCCTGCCACTAAATCCCTACAAAAGAGAGAAAAAACGAGCATCTGAGTAAACTCACCATCATAATCAGATGTCTAGACATCAGCAAAAAATTACAAGCCATAAAAAGAAAATGGAAGAAATAGCCCAAGCAAAGGAATATACCAAAGCCCAGGATGAGACACAGGATTTGAGATAATTAATCAACGAGATGCACACAAATTTCCAAAATCAAATTAATGAGTTGAAAGACAATATAGCTAAAGAGATACAGGACATCAAGAAGGAGTGTGGATGTGGCTCAAGCAGTTCAGTGCCTGCTGCCCACATGGGTGGTCCCAAGTTTAGTTCCTGGTGCCTCCTGAAAAAAACAAAAAACAAAACAGGGAGCGGATGTGGATCAGGCAGTTGAGCACCTACCTACCATATGGGAGGTCCTGGGTTCATTTCCCCATGCCTCCTCTAAAAACAAAAATCAAAAAACAATAAGCAAAACAAATGATAAAACCAACTCAAGGTAGCTGATGTGGCTCAGTGTTTGAGTGCTGGCTTCCCACATACAAGATCCCAGGTTCAATACCTGACCCCCAGTATCTCAAAAAAAAAAAAAAAAAGACATTGAGCAAGCACAAAGAAGAATTTGAAATCTGAATAGAAAAGTAACAGAGCTTTGTCATCGGAATGAAAGACATGACAGGTGAGATAAAAAACACATTAGGGGGACGGATGTGGCTCAAATGGTTGGGTGTCCGTCTGCCATATGGAGGGACCTGGGTTCGATTCCTGGGACCTCCCAGTAAAATAAATTTAAAAAAAAAAAAATATATATATATATATATATATATAATTAGCAGATTGGACCATTTAAAAAATGGGAAAACAAAAAACAAAAAAAATTCCTTTAAAAACAAACAAACAAACAAACAAA
>JAKSZT010054380.1:4367584-4416116 GCA_026826555.1 Tolypeutes matacus
AAACAAACAAACAAACAAACAAAAACAACATTAGAGGGGAAACAGATGTGGCTCAAGTGATTAGGCTCCCATCTACCATATGGGAGGTCCAGGGTTTGATTCCCGGGGCCTCCTGGTGAAGGGCAAGCTGGCCTGTGTGGTGAGCTGGCCCATGTGGCAAGCTGGCCCACACAGAGTACTGGCCCACACAGGAGTGCTGCCCATGTAGAGAACTGGCCTAGCAAGATGGTACAACAAAAAGAGACACAGAGGAGAGACAATAAGAGATGCAGCAGACCAGGGAGCTGAGGTGATGCAAGAAATTGAACACCTCTCTCCCAGGATAGGTTCCCAGTGCCGCCCAAAGAGAAGACAAGCAGAAAAGAACACACAGAGAGCAGACAGCAAAACAATGAGGGATATGTGTGTAAATAAATCTTTTAAGAAAAATACATTAGAGGCATACAACAGCAGACTCAAAATGATAGAAGAAAGAACAAGTGATACAGAAGACAGAACAGCTGAAATTGAAGAGAGGAAAGAACAGAGAGAGAAAAGAATGGGAAAAAAATTAGTAGTGGCTCAGGGACATGAATGATAACATGAAATGCAACAATATATGTGTCATGGAGTTCCAGAAGGAGAAGAGAAGGGAAAGGGGGCAGAAAGAATATTTGAGAAATAGTACTGAAAATTTCCCAACTCTTAAGAAAGAAATGAAATTACATGTCCAAGGATCACAGTGTACCCCGATCAGGATAAATCCAAATAGACCTACTCCAAGACATGTACTACTCAGAATGCCAAACATCAAAGATAAACAAAAACATCTGAACAGCAAGGGAGAAGCAAACCATCACATAAAAGGGATGCCCAGTAAGATTTAGCGTAAATTTCTCATCAGAAACCATGGAAGTGAGAAGACAGTGGTATAATACAATTAGGATACTGAAAGAAAAAAAAACTGCCAGCTAAGAATTCTTTATCCAGCAAAACTGTCCTTCAAATATGAAGGTGGATTTAAAATAGTCACAATTGAGCAGAAACTAAGAGAATTTATAAAAAAGAATCCACCTTTGCAGGAAATATTAAAGGCAGTCTTAAATCCTGAAAGAAAAAAACAGGAGAGAGAGGCTTGGAGGAGAGTGTAGAAGTCAAGAATAGCCGAAAGAATAACCAAATGAGTAAAAGGACAGAGTAAAATAAGATGTGACATATGAAAGCCAAAGAATTAAATATTGGAAGTAAATAATGCATTTACAGTAATATCATTGAATGTGAAAGGATTAAACACCCCAATCAAAAGATATAGGCTGACAGAATGGATAAAGAAGCATGAGCCATCCATATGCTGCTTACAAGAGACTCTTCTTAGATCCATGGATACAAACTGGCTGAAAATGAAAGGTTGAAAAAAGATACTCCACACAAACAGTAACCAAAAAAGAACACGGGTAGCTAAACTAATAATGGACAAAACAGACTTTAAAGGCAAAAAAAAGTTATGAGAGACACAGAAGACCATTATATATTAATAAAAGGGACAATCCACCAGGAAGATATAACAGTCATAAATATCTATGCACCTAACAAGGGTGGCCCAAAATACATAAGGCAAACTCTGGCAAAACTTAAGGGAGATATAGACATCTCTACAATAATAGTTGGAGACTTCAACACACCACTCACATCATTAGATAGAACAACTAGACAGAAGATCAACAAGAAACATAGAACTTACACAATATGAAAAATGAGCTAGAAATAACACACATGTATAGAATGTTGAATCACAAATCAGTGGATTATACATTCCTCTCAAGTGCTCATGGATCATTCTCCAGGATAGACCACATGTTGGGTCATAAGGCAGGTTTCAATAAATATAAAAAGATTGAAATTATACAAAGCACCTTCTCAGATCATAAGGAAATGAAACTGGGAATCAATAATGGACAGGAAGGGGGAAAATTTGCAAATATGTGGAGTTTCAACAATACACCCCTAAACAATCAGTAAGTAAAGAAGAAATTGTAAGTGAAATTAGTAAATATATTGAGATAAATGAAAAGGAGAACACAACTTATCAAAACATATGTGATACAGGCAAGGCAGTGCTGAGAGGGAAATTTATAGCCCAAAATGCCTATATTAAAAAAAGAAGAAAGAGCTAAAATCAAAGATTTAACTAAAAAACTGGAGAAACAAGAAAAACAATAGCAAATCATTACCAAAGGAAGAAGAGGAAAGAATAAAAATTAGAGTAGAAGCGAATATTCTCGCTGTGCTGATTTTGTGATAATCAGGGTAGGCTAAACATTCACTATTTTAGAAATCATGCATGTGTCCCCAGATCTAGTTTTTCTCCCTAGGTCTGGTTTTTGGAATGCTGGTGATAAACTAAGTCTGATTTATTATATGACCATCCAGTATGGGAAAAGACTGTAACTTTGGGTATCTTTGGTCAACCTTAAGAGATATAGCAGGGGGACAGATGTGGCTTGCATGGTTGGTATCTGTCTCCCATAGAGAAGGACCTGGGTCTGATCCCAGGGACCTCCTGGTAAAATTAAGAAAAAGAAAAATATAGAAGGCGGGTGCACCACCAGGCCCCATAAGCCACACAGCAAGTTGATGACGTAACAGGAGAGTGACACAAGGGAGAGCCAGGATGAGATGCACTGAAAAACCAGGAACTAAGGTGGCGCAGGCGGTAGGACACTTCTCTGTCACATCAGAGTTTCAGAGGACCAAATCCCATGGAAGACAGGAGGAGAATGATGAGAAGAGAGGGCAGGAAACGGACACAGAGTCGCCCAGCGATGGACACAGAAACAGCAAAATTGGGGGGGGGGGTGTTAAAAATGGGTAAAAGTAAATAAATAAATAAATAAATCCTTTAAAAAATGTATAGGGGAGGAAGATACGGACTTGGTAGTAGTACTTTGAGAATGCTCTTTCATGATTTCTTAACAAATGTTTCACAACAGTGCAGGGTGTTTGAGTGTGTGTGTGTGTGATATGTGGGAACCCTGTATGATGTTATGCATATTTGTTTTGTAAGTTCATGATGTTTACTGAACACTTATAATTTATGTATATTCATGTATGAGTAATATACTTCAATAAATTGTTTTAAAAAGAATTTTAAAAATTAGAGTAGAAATAAATGAAAATGAGTACAAAAAAACAATAGAGAAAATCAACAAAATGAAAGTCTGGTTCTATGAGAAGATCAAGAAAATTGACAAACCCTTAGCTAGACTAACAAAGAAAAAAAAAGAGAAAAGATGCAAATAAATAAAATCAGAAATGAAAGGCGGGAAGTTATGACTGACCCCACAGAAATAGAAAGGATCATAAGAGGATGTTATGAAAAACTATATGCCAAAAAGCTAGACAACCTAGATGAAATGAACGAATTCCTAGAAATGCACAATCAACTGATGCAACAAGAAATACAAGAACTTAATGAACAGATCACATTTAAAGAGATTGAATCTATCATCAAAAATCTCCCAACAAAGAGAAGTCCAGCTACCAGATGGCTTCACAGATGAAGTCTGCCAAGCATTTCAAGAAGAATTAACACCAATCCTATTTAAACTTTTCCAAAAAATTGAACAGGAGGGAAAATTATCCAACAAATTTTTTGAAGCCAACATCACCCTAATATCAAAGGCAGATAAAGATAGTACAAGAAAAGAATATTAAAGACCAATTTCTCTAAGGAACATAGATGCAATAATTGTCAACAAAATACTTTCAAAGAGTATCCAACAGCATATCAAAAGAATTACCATCATGACCAAGTGGGGTTTATTCCTGGTACGCAAGGATGGTTCAACATAAGAAAACCAATCAACATAATACATCACTTAATAAAGTGAAGGGAAAAAAACTTACATGATCATCTCGATGCATAAAAGGCATTTGACAAAATCCAGCATCCTTTTTTGATAAAAACATATAAAAAAGTAGGAATAGAAGTAAAATTCCTCAATATGATATATGAAAAACCCACAGCCAACATCATACTCAATGGGGAAAGGTTGAAAGCTTTCTCTCTAAGATCAGGAAAGATACAAGGATGCCCACTGTCATTCAATATTGTGCTAGAAGTTCTAGCTAGAGAAATTAGACAAGAAAAACAAAAAAGAAATCCAAATAGGAAAAGTGGAAGTAAATCTCTCACTATTGGCAGATGACATGATCCTATATTTAGGAAATTCTGAAATGTCTAGGCCAAAGTTACTTGGGCTGATTAACAAGTTCAGCAAAGTGGCAGGATATAAGATCAACAGGCCAAAAATCAATAATGTTTCTATACACTAGTATTGAACAATCTGGGAAGTAATTCAGGGGGAAAATTCCATTTACAATAGCAACAATAAGACTCAAATACCTAGGAATTAATTTAATCAAAGAAGTACAGGACTAATATTCAGAAAACTACAAAGAATGCTCAAAGAAACCAAAGAAGACATAAACAAATGGAAAGACATTCTGTGTTCATGGAATGGAAGACAAAATATCGTGAAGATATCACTCCTATCCAAACTGATTTATAGACTAAATGCAATAAGTCAAAATTCCAACACCCTATTTTACAGAAATAGAAAAGGTAATTACCAAATTTATTAGGAAGGGAAAATGCACCCACATAGCCAAAAGCATTCTGAAATAGAAGAGCGATGTGAGAGGAATTTCACTGCCTGAACTTGAAATATATTACAAAGCTACAGTGGTCAAAACAGCATGGTATTGACATAAAGATAGACACATCGATCAGTGGAATAGATTTGAACATCCAGAAATAAACACTCACCTCTATGGCCAACTGTTTTTTTTTTGTTTGTTTGTTTGTTTTTTATTATGGGTAAAAATAAAAATTCTCACAATACATACAAACATTTGCAAAATGATATATAAATATATATGCATATATGTGTATTTGCTTACAAAAATGTTATTTATATATATATATACATATATTTTAAGAGGTGCTTAGATTACCCAAAATATTACACGGAACCCACTGGGATTCCCATGTTGCCCACCTCCCACACCTCCCACCACATCCCACACAAACATCTCCCACAGTGTGGCCCACCACCCTCAATGAACTTACACATCCTGGAGCCTTGCCATCAACCATAGACCACAGTTCACACTGTAGACCACACTCTCTCCCACTCAGTTCTGAGTGGTGTGTGCTGATTTAAAATGGCCTACATCCGTTGCCACAATAGTACTCAGGACAACCTCCAACTCCCAAAGAAGCCCCTGTATTTCAACTGCTCATCCCCTCCCTACCCCAAAAGTGTCAAGTGGCCACTGGCTCCACCTCATTGTTACAATTTCTTGCATTGCTAGAATCACCATATGTGAACAAGAGAATACCATCAAGTCCACTCTAGTCCATAGTTCTTCCCCCAATCCTGAGGGGACTGGGATGGTGATGTCCACTCCAACTCCAAGTGAGAGAGGGCTTATATCCCATGGATATGGTGGGTGGGATGATCCAGCCTGCAGATGCAGGCCCTCTCCATTCCCTGGGATGGCCATTGCCTATCGTTGTCTCCTCACCAGGTGACTTGGATGAGTCCATTGAGCTGTAGGAGTTGCAGCTCCACCTAGATTTCATGCACACCTGGCACATAGGTAGGCGGGAGGAAGTATACCTAAAAACTCCAGCATCGCATATAGGTTTGAATAGAAGGGACTGGTGAACCATGTGCAGGGAGGACTTATTTGAGTCTAATTCTGTCACTCTCAGGAGCACAGATTCCAAAATAGAACCCACTGATAAGGCATCAGTCTCTGGGGCTATCCCCCCTTATATAGGACCAGGGTGTCTCCGGAGCTCTCAGGAACCCCACTGAGTGGGGTGATAGGCTCTTAGATGTTCTATGAGCTCCTACTGAGGTGTGCGTAAGAGTTACCTCTGGGATGACCTCCTGACTCTCTTTGAAGTCTCTTAGCCACTTGAACTCATTTGTCTTTACCATTTCCCCCTTTTATTCAAGGTCCAACCTACCAAAGCCATGTTAATGGAACAAAACAGTCTCTTCAACAAATGGTGCTGGGAGAACTGGCTATCCATAACCAAAAGAATGAAAGAAGACCCTATCTCACTCTCTATACAAGAATCAACTCAAAATGTGTCAAAGACCTAAATATAAAAGCCAAGACCATAAAACTACTAGAAGAAAATGTAGAGAAACATCCTAAAGAACTTGTAAGAAAAAAAAAAAAAAAAAAAAAAAAGAACTTGTGGTAGGTGGTGCTTTCTTTGAACTTACACCCAAAGCATGAGCAACAAAAGGAAAAATAGATAAATGGGACCACCTCAAAATTAAACAATTTCGTACATCAAAGGACTTTGTCAAAATGGTGAAAAATCAGCTTACTCAAAGGGAGAAAGTATTTGGAAATCACATATCTGATAAGGGTTTAATATCCATGATATATAAAGTAAAGAGTAAAAAGATAAATGAGGGGATCCGGGCAATATGGTGTTGGTTTAAGACCAGACTCACCATCTTTTTCACAAAAAAAGGCTGAGTCAGGGCAAGATCCTGCCCAAGTGAGCTGTTTGGGGAACCCATAAAGCAGGAGGCTTCAGGGAATCGATCTGGAGAGAGTTGGAAAAAGAGAGAAATTGCTTAAGGTGCTGCTGGCTTGTTTCTTGTTTGCTGTGTTTCCTCTTCCTTGATTTCTCCTTTTCTGTGTATACCGATTTTGTCTAACAACACTATCTCTTTTCCTTCCTTCATCCGTCTATCTTCTGCTTTCTGTAGTTGTTCTTACATTCCACCTCTCTTTATTTAGTCCTTTTATACTTTTATTTTTACTAAGTTTTATTATTTACCTTTTTACTATTATTATTATTACTATTATCTTTTTTCTTTTCTTACCTCTTTCTCTGGCCCTAATCTTTTTCCTTCAAGGGAACACAGAAAACAGCAAGGAAATAGAAGAACAAAGTGTCAAAGAGAAAACTTAACACACACACAAAAACAGCAGGTAATAAAACCCTAGGAAGAGAAGCTTATCAACTGAATAAACCCATCAAGATAAAAAGATGAGGAGACACCAAGAAGAAATTACAAACCATACCAAGAAACAGGAAGACATGGCCCAGACCAATGAACAAACCAAAAACCTGAAACAGATACAGAAAATTGAAAAATTAATCAAAGCTGTTCAAACAAATATCATGAACCAACTTAATGAAGTGAAGGAAGAGATTAAGGATATTAAGAAGACACTGGGAGAATATACTGAAGAACCTGTAAACATATATAAAAAGATAACAGATATGATGGTGATGAATGGCACAATCCAAGAAATCAAAAAGACACTGGATGCATGTGACAGCAGATTTGAACAGGCAGAGGAAAGAATAAGTGATGTGGAAGACAGTACATCTGAAATCAAACAGATAGTAGAACAGATAGATAAAAAGATAGAAAAAAGACAGCAGGGACTTAGGGATTTGAATGATAACAAAAAATGCACAAACATATGTATTATAGGCATCCTAGAAGGAGAAGAGAAGGGAAAGGGGACAGAAGGAGTGTTTGAGGAAATAATGGCTGAAAACTTCCCAACCCTGTTGATGGAGATGGATGTACATATCCAGGAAGCTCAGCAACCCCCAAATAGTATAAATCCCAACAGACCTACTCCAAAATATATACTTGTCAAACTGTCCAATGATCAAGACAAAGAGAAAATACTGAAGGTAGCAAGAGAAAAGAGAACAATCACATACAAGAGCATGTCAATAAGATTAAGTGCTGATTTCTCATCTGAAACCATGGAGGTAAGAATGCAGTGGCATGACATAGTCAAGATACTAATAGAAAAAACTTCCAGCCAAGAATTCTCTGTCCAGCAAAGCTGGTATTTAAAAATGAAGGAGAGTTTGAAATATTCACAGATAAACAGAAATTAAGAGAGTATGCCATTAAGAAACCTGCCCTTCAAGAAATACTAAAGGGAGTTCTGCAGGTTGAAAGGAAAAAACAGGAGAGAGAGAGTTGGAGGAGCGTCTAAGAGCAACTAAAAATAGACAAAAAGAAAATAAAAACAACATATGACATACATAAACCCAAAGAAAATATGGCTAATGTAAGTAATTCCTTGAGAGTAATAACACTGAATGTTAATGGATTAAATTTACCAGTCAAGAGACACAGAATGGCAGAATGGATAAGAAAATATGACCCATCTATGTGCTGTCTACAAGAAACTCACCTTAGATGCAGGGATTCAAGGAGGCTGAAAGTGAATGGCAGGAAAACAATCTTATAAGCAAACAACAACCAAAAAAGGGCAGGAGTAGCTATATTAATATTGGGCAAAATAGACTTTAAATGAAAAATTATTTTAAGAGACAAAGATGGAAACTATATATTAGTAAAAGGGGTAATCTTTCAAGAAGAAAGAACAAACATAAACATTTATGCACCAAACCAGGGTACCTCAAAATAGATGAGGCAAACACTGGAAAAACTAAGTGGAGAAATAGATGCCTCTAAATTTTAGTGGGGGATTTTAATACACCATTATCACCATTAGAAAGAACATCGCAATAGAGAATCAATAAAAAAACAAAGACCTTGAATAACATTAGAGAGTCTGGACCTAAAAGACATATACAGAACACTACACCCAAATACTGCAGGATATGCATTCTTCTCAAGTGCACATGGATCATTCTCCAAAATCAACCACATGCTAGGCCACAGAAAAATTCTCAATGAACTCAGAAAGATTGAAATCATACAAAGTAATTTCTCTGACCAAAAATGGAATGAAGCGGGAAATTAGTAAAGGCCACAGAACCAGACTAGACACAAAGATATGGAAGTTAAACAACACACTCTTATACAAACAGTGGGTCAAGGAGGAAATCTCAAAAGAAACAGTATCCACTTGAAACGAATGAAAATGACAACACAACATATCAAAACCTATCGGATGCAACAAAAGCTGTACTGAGAAGGAAATTCATAGCCATAAATGTATATATCAAAAAAGAAGAAAGAGCTAAAATCGAAGACCAAACTGCACACCTGGAGGAATTAGGAAAAGAACAATAAACTAACTCCAAAGGAAGTAGAAAGAAGGAAATAACAAAGATTAGAGCAGAACTAAATGAAATAGAAAATAAGAAAGCACTAGAAAAAATAAACCTAAAAGCTGGTTCTTTGAGAAGATCAATAAAACTGACAAACCCTAAGCTAGAGTTGCAAAGAAAAAAAAAAGAAGATGCAAATACACAAAATAAGAAAGGAGGAGGGGATATCACCACTGACCCACAGAAATAACCATAAGATGATACTTTGAAAAATTATGTGCCAACAAGAAGGATAATTCAGAGAAAATGGAAAAATTCCTAGAAACACACAAGCAGCCTAAATTGACAGAAGAATAAATTGATGGAATCAACAGAGTCATCACAAATAAAGAGATAGAATCAGTCATCAAAAACCTTCCAAATAAGAAGAACCCAGGACCAGACAGCTTAATAGGTGAATTCTACCAAACATTCCGGAAAGAACTAAAACCAATCCTGCTTAAATTCTTCCAAAAAATAGTAGAAGGAAAATTGCCTAACTCATTCTAAGGTGCCAATATTATCCTAATACCAAAGCCAAACAAACATGCCACAAGAAATGAAAATTACAGACCAATCTCTTTAATGAACCTAGATGCTAAAACCTCAACAAAATTCTTGCTAATCACATTCAACAACATATCAAAAGAATTATACACCATGACCAGGTGGGCTTCATCCTGGGTATGCAAGGATGGTTCAACATAAGAAAATCAATCAATGTAATACACCACATAAACAGATCAAAAGAAAAAAATCCCATGATCATCTCTATAGATGCAGAAAAAGCATTTGACAAAATACAACACACTTTTCTGATAAAAACACTGCAAAAGGTAGGAATAGAAGGAAACTTTCTGTACATGATAAAGGCCATATATGAAAAACCCACAGCTAACATCATATACAATGGTGAAATCCTAAAAGCTTTCTCTCTAAGATCAGGAACAATACAAGGATGCCCACTATCACCGCTCCTATTTAACATTGTCTTAGAAGTACTTGCTTGAGCACTGAGGCAAGAATAAGAAATAAAAGGCATACAAATTGGAAAGAAAGAAGTAAAAATTTCACTATTTACAGATGATGTGATCCTATACATAGAAAGCCCTGAGAAATCTACAACAAAGCTTCTAGAACTTATAAATGAGTTCAGTAAAGTCACAGGTTATAAGATCAATGTGAAAAAAATCAGTAACAATTCTGTACACCAATAATGAACAATCTGAGGAGGAAATCAAGAAAAAAATACCGTTTACAATAGTAACTAAAAGAATCAAATACCTAGGAATAAGTTTAACTAAAGATGTAAATGAACTATACACAGAAAACTACACAATACTGTTAAAGGAAATCAAAGAAGACTTAAATAAATGGAAGAATATTCCTTGTTCAGGGACAGGAAGACTAAATATCATTAAGATGTCTATCCTACCCAAACTAATATACAGATTTAATGCAGTCCCAATAAAAATCAACACAGCATTTTTTACTGAATTGGAAAAACTAACTACGAAATTTATTTGGAAGGGCAAGAGGCCCTGAATAGCCAAATATAAAATGAAAAAGAAAAATGAAATTGGAAGAATCACAGTACCTGACTTTAAAACATACTACAAAGCTACAGTGGTCAAAACTGCATGGTAGGGAAGCGGCTGTGGCTCAATCAGTGGGGCTCCCGTTTACCACATGGGAGGCCCCGGGTTCGGTTCCCGGGGCTTCCTGGTGAGGGCGGGCCTGCCTGCGTGGCGTGGTTGGCTGGCCCGGCGGGCGCAGGCAGCAAGGGGGGGATAAATGAATAAATAAATAAAATCTTTAAAAAAAAAAAAAAAAAAAAAAAAAACTGCATGGTATTGGCACAACAATAGATATACCGACCAATGGAATCAAACTGAGAGTTCTGATATACATCCTCGCATATACAGTCATAGGATATTCGACAAGGCCAACAAGCCCACTCAACTGGGAGAGAGTGGCCTCTTCAACAAGTGGTACTTGGAGAACTGGATATCCATATCCAAAAGAATGAGAGAGGATCACCTTCTCATGTCCTATTCAAAAACTAACTCAAGATGCATCAAAGATAAATATAAGAGCCAAGATCATAAAGACCATGGAAGATAATGTACAGAAGAATCTACAGGGCCTTGTAATAGGAAATGGCTTCATGAACTTCACACCAAAAGCATGAGCAGTGAAAGAAAAAATAGATAAATGGGATCTCCTCAAAATTAAAAACTTTTGCACCTCAAAGATTTTGTCAAAAAAGTGAAAAGACAGCCTACCCAATGGGAGAAAATACTTGGTAACCATTTATCTTATAGGAGCCTAATATTCAGCATATATAAAGAAAGCCTATATCTTGAAAATAAAAAAACAACCCATTTAAAAAATGGGCAAGTGATTTGAACAGACACTTCAAAGTGACGCTTAACATCACTAGCTATTAGGGAAATGCAAACCAAAACTACAATGATATACCATCTTACACCCATTAGACTGGCGGCTATTGAAAAAAACAGAGGACTACAAGTGTTGGAGAGGAAGTGAAAGAATGGGAACCCTCATTCATTGCTGGTGGGAATGTAAAATGGTCCAGCTATTGTGGAGGACAGTCTGATGGTTTCTCAAAAAACTAACTATAGAGCTCCCATATGACCCAGCAATTCCACTGCAGGGTATATACCCAGAAGAACTGAAAGCAAGGAAATGAACAGATATACGCACTCCAATGTTCATAGCGGCATTATTCACTATTGCCAAAAGTTGGAATCAACACAAATGCCTATCAACAGAAGAATGGATAAATAAAATGTGGTATATATATATACAATGGAATATTACTCAGCTGTAAGAAGGAATACAGTACTAACACACGGGATAACAGGGATGAATCTTCAGGATCTTATGTTGAGGGAAGCAAGCCAGGCATTGAAGGACAAATATTACATGACCTCTCTGATATGAATTAAGCAAATCTAGCCAACTCAGAGAGCTAGAGACAGGTTGCTGCCCACACCTGCAACTCCATTTTATTCATAAATATTCATGTATAATAATGAATGATTCCAAGCATAACGTGAGATAGATGAAAATTACACTGTCCTTACCCTCAAATGATTTTAAAATATAGCAGGGAAATACAATTGTGAAATATATTGTTTTATGTTAATAACAAAACATGGATAAGAAAAAACAACCATCCTCAACTAAAGGAACCAGATTGTCACCTCGAGCTGTTAAACATCCAACCCTAACTTCTCTCTCCAATACTCTAAGTAAGGAAAGGGGCAGGAAGCATTCTCCAAAATTTTCAGGTGATTAGATTTTTTAAACTCATATATTTAGGACTAAGAAGAAGAAGCTGAGTTCCCTATGTATGTTTATAATTTTATGTAATATATACAGGAATCCACTGAACTGTCTCTGTGCATTTTCTCTTAGCTACAGAGGAGTCTTTTTTTCCAAGAAGAAATAAATTTTATTGTAATGGCAATTACATTGGTAAATATAAAATATTGTATTATTGTACTTTTGGTTTGTCACTGCTTTTCTCCCTATATGATGTAACAGGCAAATATTTAATATAATACTTTCCCTACAAACCTGGGACCCATCTGGTTGAACTTGGAGACTGGAGTCATGACCATAATTTTGGCTAGCCCAATCTTTCTGTATGGCACAATTTGTGACCAGGTGCCAGTAAAAGCCATTCTTTCGATGGAGAGGATACCAGCCAAATGCTAATATCACTGAATTTCAACTTGCAGTGACCTGGCCCTCCTCTCCTCCCAGATGCACCCACTAGAAGTGAACGTGGCATGGATCTGGCCTTTCCCCAGCACCAGCCCTGCCAATCACCATGTGTGGTCACTGCCTTTCCCTACAAACTTTCAGGAAAGAACACTTGGTCCAGGCCCTGAGATCCAGCCCAGAGCTGTTAAATGATGACTCTTGATGCTAGTTGAAAAAGTCAGAAGTGAAGTGGAAATGGGAAAGTGGTAAAGAAAAGCACCACTTACTTTGAAAGTAGAGTAACATCCAGGATGCCCTTCAGCTGCCACTCTCCTTCCTGGCCTGGCAACCTTCTGTAGGACCCAGGGAGGGTGGAGGAGGGTGGTGTGGCCAACATGGAGTGGAGAACCATTCTAAGCTAGATTCTTTTTTTTTTAAGGAGATACCAGGGGTTGAACCCAGGACCTCATACTTGGGAAGCAGGTGCTGAACCACTAAGCTACATCCCTTCCCCAATGAGAACTGGTTTTTTAGTTTGTTTTTTGTAGGAGGTACTGGGGATTCAACCTGGGACCTTGTACAAGGGAAGCAGGCACTCAACCACTGGTGAGCTGGTGGGGACGGAGGCTTTCCATCTGGTGTGTGCTGGTGAACTGCCAGGCCAACATTCCATACAGCAGGGAACATGTTAGATCTTTCAACATTTCACAGACATCTTGGGGAGGCTTTTCATTTTCACAGGTGATAGAAATTTGGGCCAGCCTTATATTGATCTCACTGGGCTGACAGGCTGTATGAGGAACAAGGAAAACCTACTTCACAATTTACATTTTCTGTGACAAAAGGGTCAAGACCAAGGCAAACTCTTAGTATGCCTTTTGCATTGATTGAATATTGTTATTGTGCTTCTGCAATCAGGGCAGCCGGGTGAGACCCCTCAGTGAGGAAGGAGTGAACATCAGTGGTTTCTTTGAGGGGGGGAGGCCCCAAAGAGAGAATTTTTATTGGGCACCATGGATGGCCTAAAGTTAAAAGTCCAAAATGCAAAATGAGGGTGGTCAGTATGTCTGTTTAATTGCATTGCTACAGCACACAGCAGATGGAGAACTGGATTTATTCAGGGCTGTCATTTTACCAAGTAGATATGATGAGGTGACAGGGAGGTGTGAAGTTGAAGAGGTGATAATGACTGACTGGAGTTTAAGCTGGTAAGGAGGAGGGAGGGGAAGTCCACAAGGGAGGGGGAAAGAATGAAGAGGCATTAGACCTGGCTCCTGGCTCCAAGGTGCTGGTGGGGTTACAGGAGTTTGTGTTTCAAAGCACTAGAGAGAATAAATTGGAAAGCAAGGAGGGGGTGGTCCAAGTGGGAGTTTGTAGTGCAGGGGTTCTTAACCTTTTTTGTTCCATGTACCCCTTTGCCAGTCAGGTGAAAACTACAGACCCCTTACTAAGTCCACACTGTACTGTGTATTATTTAATAAATATATCACACCCGCACCAACATGTCCCAGAATAATTTTTTGAATTTCAATTGAAGTTCACGGACCCCTTGTTAAAAATGCCTGCTGTAGAGGATACACTCTTGGTCCTGACAAGATCTAGGTGCGTGGCAGTGAAAGGCTGATCTAAGGCAGAGGACAAGCTTTGGGGGTTGCGGGTGGATGGGGGGCACATTAGAAGAATGATCAATCTATATACTGAAATCTCCAAGAAGTAATACAAGGGTAGTGTTGGAGGGGATTATAAAATTATAAGCTCTTCATAGATCAGGAAAGTATGTGGCATGTAAGCTGATCTTCCTAGCACAGTACTGAACAGAGTAATACCTATGGAATGCTGGGGAGACAATAAACTCCAATGGGTCTACTTTTATGGGGTAAAAAGAACAAGTGAGTCTTGGATACATCATACTTGAAAAGAAAACCTCCAAGACAACGGGAGGATGCATCGTCACCCTCTGAAAATGTAACTGGCTTCATAGGCAAGAACACCCCGACCCATCTGGGATATGGGTTAGACGGACTCCAAAGACATCCCTTCCCCAAGAAATGAGCAGAGCCCTGGGACGGCACACCCGTGCCCGCAGAAACCCGCACGAAGCTGCGCTCCCGCAAGGAACGGAGAAGCCGAGGCATTCCAGGTTGGGTTGAAGTCTGTCCCTGCCCTGACTGCGTGGGTCCTGGCGAACGCTGATGAATCAGAACTGGTGTTCCGACTCCCAGTCGAAGACATGTTGCCTGGGGCTCCTCCGGAGGGACTGGCAGGCGAATCCACAGTAAGAAAGGCCTCGGGCCCACTTCCAGCTCCACTTCCAGCTCCCCACAGCACCAGGAAACGCGAGCCATGCTGGCGAGGTGGCCTTGGCTTCCGGCGGGGGTCGGGTGAGCTGTACGCGCCGTGGGGGCGGGGCTTCGAGATGGGGCGGGACCCTGAGCCCGCCTCAGCCAATCACCAGTTTTCCTCACTGCTTCTCCCTGAAAGTCGTCCCTCCGTGGTCTGTTGCTTCTGCCGCCTGGTTTCCCGCCGGAGTGTTGAGTCCGCGCGTGGGCCGTATTTCCGTTTCCGCCGGTACCCATGCGGGCTGTGGAGTAGCAGTTGTGAACACGGTAACGGCCAGGCTGAGGCAGGCGGCGGCTGGATTTCGGGCACTGGGGCTCTGGGAAGATCGGTGAGGCGTGCGCTGAAAAGGACCTTTCTCGGTCCTCCCGCACAGTCTTCCCCAGAGGAGCGTCTCATGGCACTGGGACAGGCATACTCCCATTGCGTACCGGCGGGAGAAGTGTTCCGAGGTCGTCGGCAGTGAACTGGGAGGGGAGGTGGCAGGGAGCTTCTCATGGCAGGATAATCCGAGCAGGTGACGTTATCCTGAGCCAGATCTGTGGACTCCAGTCTGTGCTTTTCTCACTAGTAAAAATGAAAAGCATCATTGGAAGTTTGAAACCAAAATATAAGAGAGAGGGAAAGTAATCTCTCCCAAATCCCATGTTTAGTGTTAAAGCGTAACTGGAGCCCATCTCTCTTAACCCCAGGGAGCAGTGTTCCTTGACATTATGCTGGTATATAAGGACTCTTTTTCCACTGTGCGTATGTCCATGGGAAGGCTCTGACTGACCTACTGTGCAGCCGTTGTGGCCTTTAATGCATGACATGGAAGGGTAAAAGGGGTTAGTTTGCATTTCCTCCGCTAGTCAGGGACCAGTGCTGTAGTTATCTTCTGTCTTAGTGCTTAGGCAGACACAGATATTTATTGAACTAAAATTAGTTCAGTACCTTAATTGAATGAAGAAGCAGCGATTAAAAAAAAAAAAATTAAACCAAGCCATTGGATTGTATGCAGCCTAATTTCCCAAGAAACTCATTAACCCAGTGATTTCCAGTTTATGGGCCGTGGATTCATGGGAGACTAGGAAATCCTTGTAAGGGTTTCTGCAACTCTATGCAGTTTCCAGACATGGTCTGGAACCAGCCATATCTCACACAGTTAGATGTTACTGATTTTCAAATATATGTAGATGGCTATTATAATTTAAAGGTTTTCCAAAATCAATAGATACTAAAAGTAATAGTGCTATCATGTTGGAGAGTCATTAAGTTTTTTAAAAAATTAAACGAAGGTTTTAATAGTTTTAAGTTAGGAAACCACTTTGTTCACCAGTTATCATCTATGCCTGTGCTGTCAAACATGGTAGTTACAATGTGGCAATTTAGAATTTAGTTAAAATTAATAAAATTAAAATTCTGTTTCTCAGTTTTGCTAGCTATGTTTTAAGTTCTCAATGGCCACACATAGTGGCTATAGATACAGAATATTTCCATCATCACAGAAATGGACAGTGCTAATCTAGATACTTAAGATGAATAAAAAGGAACATAAGCAGAGGAAACTTACCTAATTTTTTTTTAACTTTATTTTGTACATTTAATAATTGAAAATATAAACAATTAAAAACTAAAAAGTAGACACAGATGAATAAATGTATACATTTTTCAATTAAATGTAATGGATACATATGTTTTTTTTTTTGAATCAAACAATATATTCCACAATATATTTGGTTCATAGTAATGCATTCATACAGTATTTGTCCTTTTGTGTCTGGCTTGCTTCACTCAACATAATGTCCTCCAGGTTCATCCATGTTGTCATATGCTTTATGACTTCATTTCTTCTTACAGCTGCATAATATTCCATTGTGTGACTAGACCACAGTTTGTTTATCCATTCGTCTGTTGATGGACACCTGGGTTGTTTCCAACTTTTGGCAATGGTGAATAATGTGGCTATGGACATCGGTGTGCAGATGTCTGTTTGTGTCACTGCTCTCAGTTCTTCTGGGTATATACCCAGTAGTGGTATTGCAGGATCATGTGGCAAGTCTATATTGAACTTCTTTAGGAACTGTCAAACAGTCCTCCATAGTGGTTGTACTATCCTGCATTCCCACCAACAGTGAAGAAGTGTTCCTATCTCTCCACATCCTCTCCAACACTTGTAGTTCTCTGTCTTTTTAATAGTGGCCATTCTGATAGGTGTGAAAAACTTACCTAATTTATAGCATAACAGAGAGAAGTAAAAGTGGAGATGATATTAAGCAGTTCACCCTGTTGGGTGAACAATGCATATGTTTTTAGAAGTCAAAAAATGAAATTTTGTTTCTTCCTAGGTGTTGCCTGGATTGTAAAATGCTTCCCTGACCCCTGCCCCATTTGATGAGATTAGAGCTATTTGTGTATTGGTTAAAAAGGCACAATGGAGACTAAGGACCAGAAAAAACACAGAAAGAAAAACAGTGGACCAAAAGCTGAAAAGAAAAAGAAACGACATCTGCAGGATCTCCAACTTGGTGATGAGGAAGATGCCCGGAAGAGAAACCCCAAAGCTTTTGCAGTCCAATCTGCTGTACGGATGGCTCGATCCTTTCATAGGTGCATTCAGCTAGAGTCTGGTGGTTTTTCTGATTTATTCTTTTTTACAATAGGAGCCTCTCATGAATGACCTTTGGATTAATGAGTTCATAGACCATTGGAATTAGAAGTTGTTTAGTTCAGCTCTGAAGGTCATGGAGATGCGTGTATTCTATGAGAAGCCTTTATTGTGGAACCACTTTGCCTCCAGCATCGGCACACTGATGGGCTTATTTTACTCAAGAGAAGTACTTAGAGCTTTTCTTTTTAGAGTTTGTCCCTGAACAATTTCTGTAGTAATAGATGTGCATGTTTTTTTTCAGAGTATGTTTCATAAAATTGTTATATGTAGTATTAAATAGCTTTATTTAGACAGCCCTTACTATATGCCAGGCAGTATACTTTAAACACTATTGAATTAAATCCTCCCAACAGTCAAGGGTTTAGGAATTATTGTTTTCTCATTTTAAGGATAAGAAAACAGATTACCCAAAATTATGTAATTAGTAAGTGGAGAGACAAATTCAACTCCACAGCCTGTGCTTTTCCCATTATGATAAACTACCTCAGTGTTTGCCTTTTGTTTTCCGTTAAACATACTATGATCAACGCATACAACAGTTTTAAGATGTTTTATAGTTTTCAGCCCTTTGTACCATTGAAGTCATCCTGTTGCATTGAGACTGAAAAGTAATTATTTAGATTGGGGCCAAAAGTTAACAAGTTAACAAGGTACTGGCCTTAATTAATTGTATCACCTCTCTTGAAAAATCTATGCTAATAAGGTGGATACCTTTTTGAAGTAAATTTGCCATTCTCTTAAAAATTGTTTTTTGTCTTTTTTTCAATTTGCAAATAGGACTCAAGATTTGAAGACAAAAAAACATCACATCCCGGTGGTTGATCGAACTCCACTAGAACCCCCACCAATAGTGGTGGTGGTAATGGGGCCTCCAAAAGTAGGGAAGAGCACTTTGATACAGTGTCTCATCCGGAACTTCACCAGGCAGAAATTAACCGAGATTAGAGGCCCAGTAACGATCGTGTCAGGTAGGGTGGGGGTGCTGCCACAGAGCTGGCATGGGAGGTGGTGTCAGCTGAGGGGCATGCATGTCTGCTGTCTTCTTGACTGGTAAATGCTAAGATAATATTGTCATATCATATTACCAGTCATACTTTTACTAAGCTGGCTTTAGCTTCGTAAAAGGATAAGCTCCTAGAGGTAATGATGCAGATATATACCTTATTCTGACTGCTATATGAATTTGCTGAGGATGCTCCTGTGAAAGGCTTAGCAGGCCTAGACAGGCCAACTTGGTCAAAGTGACTATGTTCACGTAACAGTAAGTAGCTCCTGAGTGCCAGGCCCCCGTGCTTGCCCTCAGGAAGCCATGAGGGAGCTTTTCTCTGTTTTTCACGAGAGAACTTGTCTGCTTTGGGAGATGGTGACCTTTCTAAATTGGAGGGAGGATGAAACAAATTCCCAAATTGTCAGTAATAACTGATATCTCTTGTTATAGTTAATAATACAGTCAGATTGAAGCTTTTTATTTTTAAGGCATTCTTTATCTTCTTGACCTTTTTTCCTTTTTACATTAATTAAGGAATAATTATTGTTCCCTGAATATTCTGTTACATTTCATTTGAGGATGTTTTTAGCTGTCATGGAAACGTGGAAACTTTGATAGAGATGAAAGTACCGATCCGCTTCTGAATAACAGGATCACAGTTGTCATGAAGCCTGCTTGTCTGCCCATTCCAGTCATACTTTTGCCTGTTTGAGCAGTTTTATTTATCTGGGTAGACTTGATATTATATTTAAATTAAAGAGGGAACATGTCAAAAAAAAAACAAGATAGAATTTATTTTATTTTAGTTGTTTTCTCATGTAAAAATGTACTTTGGGCACACTCCTGTAAATGTACATAGCATTTTGGTATATGCTGTTAAAAAATGATAGGGAGTGGATGTGGCTCAAGTAGTTGAGCTCCTGCCTCCCACATAGAGGTCCCAGGTTTGGTTCCCGGTGCCTCCTGAAAAAACAAAAACAGCAAGCAAAACAAATGAGAAAAAAAAACCAACTCGGGAACTGATGCGGCTTAGTGGTTGAATGCTGGCTTCCCACATACAAGGTCCTGGGTTCAATCCCTGGCACCCGGTTCCTCAAAAAAAAAAAAAAGATAGGGACGTGGGTGTAGCTCAGTGAGTGAGCGCCTGCTTCCTGTGTATGAGGTCCTGGCTTCAATCCTCAGTATGTCCTAAAAAAAAATAGAGTTAATGGATAAACTTTTTCAGGAGTTTTTGAAAGTAAAATTTTCGTGTTTTCACTTATAGGTAAAAAGCGTAGACTGACCATTATTGAATGTGGGTGTGACATTAACATGATGATTGATCTGGCTAAAGTAGCAGACTTGGTAAGTCAGAAGGGGCAGCCTGGGTTTCTAGTGGAGACTTTATAGCAGTGTGATAGTTTGTCTATGTTGAAGGGAAGAAAAAGTTAGGATTAAAAGAATGGTGAGGATATCAGGAATATAATAGATGTGTTTGAAATTATAACTACTACTACTAATATGGAATATGCACAATAAAATGTATTCTAAGACCTAAAAACTGCAAACCACAGGATGGAGAAAACTTTTAATGAGCGTAGCTAGTAAAAGTTTGTTGCCATGTTTACACATACATATATAATATATACAAATACATAATAGTACCATTTCTTGGACCCTTACTAGGCATTGTGCTAACAGCTTTGTACAAATGTAGCTCATTTAATCCCTCAACAAGCCTTGGAGGTAAATAGGTGTTCTTTTCATTCATAAATGATGAAATTGAGACTCTGAATAGTTAAGTAACTTAAGGATAGGGTCCCTGCTCTTGATGGTGCCAGACTCTCCATTCTTAATGATTATAATAAGGTAAGCACATGGATTGCCTTTGAGCAGTGGAGAGAATTTATAAATAGAAAATTCACACAGTGCTCAGCATATTTAAATGTGCAGCCTAGAGTGCATTTACAGAAACAGTAATGTTCAGTATCTTTAATATTCCATATTAATTGCCTTTTAAACTAGCAAAAATAAAGCCAAGAAGAAAAAAAAAATCAAAGCATATTGATTAGGAAGTAGGGTAACAGGATACCTTGTTTTTTGTTTTTTTTATTTAACTCATTCTGAAAGCTGTTTGGTGAGAAAGCTACAAATTTTACCCTTTAGCCCAGGAAGTCTCCTAAACTTATTAAACCTTGTGTAATTATTTGGAGTAATTAAAATAGTTCAGCATATAATAGTCATTATCTTCTCTTTTATATAAAATTTACCAAGTTCCTAAAATTTACCAAAATTTACCAAGTTCCTATTAAGAGAGATACCTTTTGTGTATATCTTTTTAAGATTTTAAAAAGGAGTACCTGTATTTGGTAAAATATTCTAACCGTATTGCAGAGCACACACAATGCTCATCTCTCCTTCCTAGTTCTGACCTCTGGTCTCAGTTCCCCTCAGAGTAATATTCTTCCAGATACATATACAGAAAGACGTGCAGCCCTTTTGTTTTTTAAAAAACATGAATGTTAGTTTATTCCACAGTTATGTGCTTTACTATTTTCACTGAATTTAGAGGTATGTTATCAGTACTTACAGCTCCTTATAATACAACATCATTATTTATTTATTTATTTGTTTGTTTATTTATTTATTTATTCCCCCCTTCCTGCTTGTGCTTGCTGTGTCTATTTGCTTTGCATTTTTCTGTGTCTGCTCTTCTCCCTTTTGTTGCGTCATCTTGCTACGCCAGCTCACCGTGTGGGCCTTCAGCTCACTGTGCTGCGCAGGCCATCAACTCCACACCATGTGGGCCAGCTTGCCTTCACCAGGAGGCCCAGGGAATTGAACCCAGGGCCTCCCATATGGTAAATGGGAGCCCAACCAACTGAGCCACAGCCGCTTCCCAACATCATTCTTTTTTAACGGTTGCATAACATTCTGTTACGTTATTTCTTTAACTGGGTTTGTACTGAAACCCTGTTGTGGGCTGTTATGAAACCTGAGTCACAGTGAAGGCATATGCAATACATGGATTTGTTTGTGTGCGTACATGTGTTTGTATTGGGGAAGTTATCCAGGTGTCACATTTAATTGACAAAGTTTGGCAGCTAAGGGACTGCTTGCCACCTGTTTGACTTCATCCTCCCACCAGCTACTTGCTTATCACCAAGAAATTATGCTTTGGACTCCATGGTGTCCAGTGGGTTGTAGGGATATGTTAATTTGCTAAAAGCTGCTGGGAGCAATATATCAGAAATGGGTTGGCTTTTATAATGGGAATTTATTAGGTTAAAAGCTTACAGTTCTGAGGCTGTGAAAATGTCCAAATCATGGCATCATCATCAAAGATGCTGTCTTACTGAAGTTCTGTTCCTGGTGACCCTGGACTCCTGCCACATGGCAAGACACAGTGGCGGCTCTGCTGGTCTGGGTCTCTGCCTTCTCCTCCAGGCTTACTTTCTCCCTGAGCTCAACTGTGGGTGATCAGGCATATGGTTCATCTCTCCCCCTCTCCTCTGGGCCTTGTCTCTCTCAGTCTCTCAGGGGGCCCCTTTCTGTGTCTCTGGACTGCTCATTCCAGCATCTGGCCTCTGGGACCTTTCTCTCTTAGACTCGCAAGGTTTCTCTCTGTCTCTTCAGCTTTTTTCCATGTGTCTGCTGATTTTAGTCCTCTGTTTATAAAGTACTCCACCAGGAGGATTAAGACTCACCTTGAGTCACATAATCTAATCCAAGGCCCTAACAGAAATAATTTAATCAAGAGTTCCCACCTACAGTGGGTTTATATGCACAGGAATAGATTAGCTCTAAGGACATCATCTTTTCTGGGATCCACAAAAAGCTTCACGCTCTCACAAGGCATATTCCCATAGCCAGCATGTCCTCCTTCAACTTGTTCCAGATTTCTTGAAGAACTCTAAATTGCCTGCTCAGCCTTTGGCATGCAGAGGCAGGTGCGTTTTCTCACATCTGACTTGCACAGCACTTGGTAGCCTTCCATATATTTTGGGTTTGAGATTATGGATGCTTCCTTTTTAAATTAAAAGATGAGTTTTTTGTTTTTGTTTTTTTTAATATATATTTTTTAAAAGGTGCTTAGATTACCTAAATATTACACAGAAATTACAGGGATTCCCATGTTCCCCACCTCCTACACCTCCCACAACATCCCACACAAACATCCTTCATCAGTGTGGCACATCACCCGCAATGGATATATACATCCTGGGGCCTTGCCACCAAGCATGGACCACAGTTCACATCATAGACCACACTCTCTCTCACACAGTTCTGCATGGTACATGCTGATGTAAAATGGCCTACATCTGTCAACTTAACGCCACTCAGGACCCCCAAGTCCCAAAAAAGCCCCTGTATTTCAACTGCCCTTCCCCTCCCTGCCCTGAAAGCGTCCAGTGGCCACCAGCTCCACCTCACTGTTATAATTTCTTCCATTGCTTGAATCACAATATGTCTACAACAGAATACCATTAAGCCCACTCTAGTTCATAGCTCATCCCCCAATCCTGAGGGGACTGGGATGGTGATGTCCACTCCACCTCCAAATGAGAGAGGTCTTATAGCCCATGGATATGGTGGATAGGATTATCCTGCTTGCAGCTGCAGGCCCTCTCCATTCCCTGGGATGGCCGTTGCCCATTGTCATCTCCTTGCCAGGTGACTTGGATGAGTCCATTGAGCTGTAGGGCAGGAGTTGCAGCTCCACCGAGATTCCAGGCACAGCTGGCACATAGGTAGGCCAGAGGCTCCAGTCTCTGGAAGTACACCTACAAACTCCAGTATCACATATAGGGTTGAATAGAAGGGACTGATGGACCATGTGCAGGGAGGACTTATTTGAGTCCAACTCTGTCACTCTCAGGAGGACAGATTCGAAAGTAGAGCCCACTAATAAGGCATCAATCTCTGGGGCTATTCCCCCTTATATAGGACCTGGATGTCTCCAGAGCCCTCAGGAGCCCCTCTGTGTGGGATGATAATCCACTTTGCTGTTCTATGAGATACTACTGAGGTGTGTGTAAGCGTTACCTCTGGGATGACCTCCCGACTCTCTTTGAAGTCTCTTAGCCACATGAACTCATTTCTCTTTACCTTTTCCCCCTTTTATTCAAGGTCTTTTTCCAGTCGTGTTGCCAGTTGGCATTTGGTAGTAATCCCTCGTTGCCAGGGAGGCTCATCCCCGGGAGTCATGTCCCACGTTGGGGGGGAAGGTAATGCATTCATATGCTGGGTTTGGCTTAGAGAGAGGCCACATTTGAGCAACAAGGAGGCTCTCGGGTGGCAACCCTTAGGGACCCCATAACAGTAGGCTAAGTTTCAATTACAAGAGCAAAGACTCATAAGGCTAGTCATCAATAACAAGAACCCATCAATGGACCATCCTCTTTTGCCAGACACTGCCCCTGCACTCAGGGGACTGTTGCTGCTCCCTTGGAGAATGTGGCAGAGCTCTCCAGGCTGGGAATTCAGATTCCCTCATTTATCGAGTGATTGTCTACCCACCGTGACCGTGCCCCATCCCTTGATCATTTGAACAATTTTATGTATCATGTATATTCAGATGAACTTACTCCCATGAATCCCCCATCCCAGACACCCCTCACCAATGATCCTCTGCAGCCCCCATTGTAACCCTTCTGTGATCTAAACCTTCCTTGAACATGAAACTCATATAATAACCAAATACAATTAATAGGAAAAAGAAATAATAATGATAAGATTAAATGCAAGAGATAAGTGGGTTTTTATGTTTCTTTCTTTTGTTCTTATTTTTAGCTAGCTACAGAAAGAAGAGAGCAGAGATTTTTTTTTTTTTTTTTTTTAAGATTTTATTTATTCATTCATTTATCCCCCCCTTGCTGCTCGCGCTCGCTGGGTCAGCCAACCACGCCGCGCGGGCGGGCCCGCCCCCACCAGGAGGCCCCGGGAACCGAACCCGGGGCCTCCCATATGGTAAACGGGAGCCCCACTGATTGAGCCACAGCCGCTTCCCGCAGAGATTTTAATAGCTTAAAACCAGAAGTTTCCAGAAATCAATTCTGAAATAATTTTGCGTGTTTGAAGAGTCAGAAATTTTAAAAAATTGGTCTTAAGTATTTATTTTCATATATGTTACCATTTATCATAGCTACTGTCCTTGGGCTTAATTCTGAACTGGAAGAATTTTTTTATTTCTGAGCAGTTGTATAATATAAATTAACACATAAGGTAGAGCTTTCCTACATACTAATATGAAAACAAAACAAAAAAAGCAATTTTTTTTTTATTAGAGAAGTTGTAGCTTTACAGAAAAATGCATAAAATACAGAGTGCCTGTATACCACCTTATTATTAATACCTTGCTTTAGTGTGCTACATCTGTAACAATTCACGAAAGCACATTTTTATAATTGTAAACTATACAATTTACAATGGGTTCACTCTTTGTGTTGTACAGTCTTTTGTTTTTTGTGTTGTTTTTTAAATTTTCTATTTCAGTAACATGTATATATATGTATATATAGATACACACACACACAACCTAGAATTTCTCTTTAACCCCATTCAAACATTTAACTCAGTGCTATTAATTACATTCACAATGTTGTACTACCATCACCACCATCCATTATCAAAACTTTCCCATCAATCCAAATAGAAACTCTACAATTTAAGCATTAACTCTCTATTTTCTACCTCCACCCCATCCCCTGGCAACCTATGCTCTAGATTCTGGCTCTATGAATTTGCTTATTCTCATTCTTTCTTATCAGTGAGATCATAAAATATTTGTCCTTTTGTGTCTGGCTTACTTCACTCAATGTGATCAGGGTTCATCCGTGTTGTCATCTATCAGAATTTCATTTCTTCTTAATGCTGAATAATATTCCATTGTATGTATATTCCACATTTATTTATCCTGTATCAATTGATGGACACTTGAGTTGCTTCCATCTTTGGGCAATTGTGAATAATGTTGGTATGAACAGCAGTGGGCAGGTATCTGTGAGTTCCTGCATTCAGTTTGTTTGAGTATATACCTATTAGTGGGATTGCCGAGTCATATGGTAATTCTATACCTAACTTTCAGAGGAAGTGCCAGACTATTCCACAGTGGCTGCACCATGTTGTTTCCTATGAGAAAACTGAAACAAAAATGTTTGATTTCCTATACATTTTTAATATTTAGTTGTTGATTACCACTTCCTCCTGTATTTTGGGTGTCAGACCTGTTATTTAACTTTATAATACATTATTAAAGGACTTCCAATTCTTAAAGTGACGACTTCTCAGATGAGGGTGAGATTAGACCCAGCCTTTTCTGAATTACTTCTCACACATCACAAATTCTTGAAATGGAAGAGTTTATGTCCTGATGGGCACTGTTTTATGGTTGCCTTTTAGACCAAGTCAGAAGGTAGTGTTTTCTCTGTCAGAGTGATCCCTAAGTAGTCATTTGATTTAATGTAGACCAGGGGTGTTTCTAATAACATTTTATTTGCAAAAACTTGGTGAAGGGCTGGATTTGGCCCATGGGCCATAGTTTGTCAACTCGTAGACAAGTTGGTCTGTGTTGGTAGCTTTCTTAAGAAAGTGTGTTTTCTGTTTTTTAGGTTCTGATGCTTATAGATGCCAGCTTTGGGTTTGAAATGGAAACATTTGAGTTTCTAAACATCTGCCAAGTACATGGCTTTCCTAAAATTATGGGAGTTCTCACCCACCTAGACTCCTTCAAGTATAATAAACAACTGAAGAAGACAAAGAAGCGATTAAAACACAGGTTCTGGACTGAAGTCTATCCGGTAGGAAGAGAAATAATTATTGAATACTAAGATTTTAATCCTTTTTAAGTCGTAGAATTTGCTAGATGTTTCCCGGTTATAGGATCAGGAGCCATACTGCACATACTACCACTACTCCCACCCCTCCAGTCAATAACAGAAGCCTTTCTTTGCTCAGGAGCCTCACTGCTCTTCTTTGTTCAGTATTCCAGATGGATGTTAACAGATCAGTTTTTTTTTAAAGATTTTATTTATTTATTCATTATCCCCCCCTTGCTGCTGGTGCTCGCTGGGTCAGCTAACCACGCCGTGCGGGCGGGCTTGCCTTCACCAGGAGGCCCCGGGAACCGAACCCGGGGCCTCCCATATGGTAAACGGGAGCCCTACTGATTGAGCCACAGCCACTTCCCCAGATCAGTTTTTTTTTTTTTTTTTTTCTGCTTGAGAATGGCTTTTTATTCCTTAAAAGTTACATTTTTTAACTTTTAAAATTGAAGTTTATCATTCATACATGAACACCCATAAACATAGTGATTTCAGTTGGTGGATGAAGATTGTGGTTTACAGTATAAGAATGTCCTTCTTTTTCAAAGTGCTAAGAATATGGTGATACATGGGGAAATTACAACTAATGTAACTTTTAGATGATAGTTAAGAGTAATATTGTAATATTTTTTGCAGCAAGGCAAATGAGATATTATATCAATTCTAAGGTACAAGGGGTTATGAGATTTCCCAGATCAGTTTTGAAACTAAACTAATTTGCAGTTCTACCCCTAGGAGGTCCTAACAGAATGAGTCCTGAAAGAAACCAGATAGGAAGCTTTTGGATGGTTGCTTTGCTAAAAGTCTCCCTTGATTAGGATTGTTTCTGATTTAGGGCCTTTATTTTAGTGCAGTATTGACAAGAATTTAATTGAAAATTAACTTTTTTTTTTTTAAATAAATGTTTAGGGTGCCAAGCTGTTCTACCTTTCTGGAATGGTACATGGAGAATATCAAAACCAAGAAATTCACAATCTGGGCCGTTTTATTACAGTTATGAAGTTTAGGCCTCTAGCGTGGCAAACCTCTCACCCTTATATCTTGGCAGACAGGTAAAAAGTGAATTTCAACTTTTTCTTATTGACCCATATATTTGAAAGCTAGAAAAAGTCAGGGGAAAAAAAAACAAAACAAAACAGTAAGAGTTTATTTTGTGCCTATTCGATTAGTGGGGAGAGAAATGTAGTTGATGGAAAATAATCTCCTTTTCTTGTGCTATCTCTTAAAGATGCTGGACCTTCAAGAGTAAAATAAGTATGAAGGAATTAGAAAAATGTGAAGACTTTGAAGCATTTATTAAAAGGCTATAGGATCTGGCTCCCTCCTACTTTTTCAGCCTGTTTTCAATATGTTTATGTACCATGTGTGATAATCACTCAGATGGGCCTTGCACATTTTTGCCAATCCAAGCCACTTAAAAAACCCAGATCAAAGATTAACCCTCTTCCATAAAGGTTTTTCTGCATATGTTCTTTACTTTTTCCTCTACCCCTGGTAGAAGTCATTTCTCATTTCTTTTTCTTAGTTATGGAATGTATATCATATGGACTATCAGTGAGGTACAGTCATGTACTTGCTTATTTTCCTCTGGTAGACTGTGAACCATGTCTTCTTTATTTCTGTATATTCTCCAGTTTGCTGCACAACATGCGTAATGAATGAGTAAATGTGATGAGTTATTAACACAGGAAAGAAGGTACAACTTTTGACATTTATTTCTGCCATATGATTGTTATTTTTCTAGGATGGAAGATTTGACAAATCCGGAAGATATTCGAACAAATATTAAATGTGACCGAAAAGTGTCTCTTTATGGTTATTTAAGAGGAGCACACTTGAAAAATAAAAGCCATATTCACATGCCAGGTATCCTTTTGTTCTTTTTTTTGTTTTGTTTTGTTTTTAGGCGGTACCGGGAATTGAACCCGGGACCTCATATATGCAAATCAGGTATTCAACCACTGAGCTAAACCTGCTCTGCTATCCTTTTGTTCTAAAACACACTGTATTTGTAGAACTTATGGGATGGCTTCATTTCTCAGGAATACTGAGGAATTTTCAGGTCAAACAGCAGGATAGAACAATCTTGCTGGAGGTTTGCTGTACATCAGCTCACAATGCTGTTGGATTGACCAAGTCCCCTCTTTTCTGAAGCTGGTGTCATTTAGAGACATAGTCCCAGTGTTGAATAATTCACTTTATTAGTATAGTGTTTTAAGCCTTTGGACCATGGGACTCTTCTACCAACAGTTCTCTCTTTTCATGTGCTATCTTCCAGGTGTGGGAGATTTTGCTGTGAGCGATGTCAGTTTTCTCCCAGACCCCTGTGCTCTTCCTGAACAACAGAAGAAGCGCTGTTTAAATGAGAAAGAGAAGTTGGTTTATGCACCCTTCTCTGGAGTTGGTGGTGTGTTGTATGACAAAGATGCTGTCTATGTTGATCTTGGTGGCAGCCATGGTTTTCAGGAATCGGTGAGAAGGGTCTCTCTGCTCTAAACTCTACTCTTTTTGAATCTCTTCTTTATCACCGAAAGTAATGTGTTCAGCTTTTATCTATTGAAGCTTTTTGTCTTTACTCATACTTATTACAAAAGTCATCCATCATACATATTGTAAATAATTAAAGAAAACTTACCAAGCAGAAAGTAAAAGTCCTGTCCTTCTGCCAAGTATTCACAGATGATCCCATGTGACCATCATGAGCAGTTTAGCACCTTTGCTTCTGCTGTCTATATAAAACCAGTCATCACGGCACAAAACCAGTCATCACGGTCTTTTGGTCCTTTTTTTTATTTGTTTCTCTTTGTCTAAATAGTCTTTTTAAAAAATTTCTTTTGGTCTTTTTATTTCTTTTGGTCTTTTTTTATTTCTACATAAAACCAGTCATCATGGTACAAAACCAGTCATCATGATCTTTTGGTCTTTTTAAATTTTCTGTTTCTCTCTGTCTAAGTGTATATGTACACATACATACATTTGTGTGTGTGTGTGAGAGAGAGAGAGAAAGAGTCAGAAAGAGAGAGAGAAAAAGGAAAGAAATATTTTATAATATATGACGCCCTACTATAAATGCTTTTGCAACTTTTTGTTTTTTACCCCTAACAGTATGTGATTCCATTGTCTTGTATTAGTGTCTGTAGAGTATTTCATTTCATAGATGAACCACACTTGCTGAAACAGCCCTTAGAGGGCTGGGTACTCTCTCCCAGTTCCGTGGTGTGGGCAGTGCTGCAATGGCTGCCCTTCTCACTCAGCTCTGCTCATTCCAGGGAACTTCCTATACAGTAAGTGCCTTGAAGTGAAATTTTTGGATCAAAGAGTAGCAAACTTTTAAAAATCCTGATTTTATTTTTTTTGACTCTTCTGAAAGGAATTTTATTGGGCTAATAATTCTCTTTCTATAACATTGGGATCTAGGTTTTCCTAACTTGGAATTTAGGGTATATATATTCTATGAACTTGGGAAGAATTCAATGAATGAATGTGGTAATCAGTTTCCATCTTTGTTGGAAGAATTTTCTTTTCTTTTCTTTTCTGTTTTTTTTTTTTTTTTTTTTGATTCAGTAAGAAAGATAATTTTGGGAAACTGATTAAAACTTGTGTGTCTCTTCTTCACAGTCCTTGTGCATTCCTCACTTTTCCTTTCTTGGTTGCCTTGACAGGATGAGATGAGGCCCACCCATGAACTGGTCCAGAGTCTCATCTCCACCCATTCCACTATTGATGCCAAGATGGCTTCAAGCAGAGTGACACTTTTTTCTGATTCTAAACCATTAGGATCAGAGGATATAGATAATCAGGGGTAAGTCTGCTGTTTGTCTTATTTTTTGTTAAAAAGAAATTTACCACAAGATTATATCACCCATAACTGTCATCATAAGACATTGAGGTGGAATTTGTTCCAGGTTTTCTTTTTCACTTTGTTTTGTTTTATATGTGCAGGTGAGTCTGGGAGTCCTTTTCACTTAATATTATATAACATTATATGGAAGTTTTTTCTTAAAATAATAGGCAAGGTTCATTTTTAATTGATGTATAGTATTCCTCAAATACTGGGAAGTGGTTATAGTTCAAGTGGTTGAGCACCTGCTGCCCATATAGGAGGTCCTGGGTTCACTCCCCGGTACCTCCTAAAAAAAATAAAAATAAAAATTCCTCAAATACCACACAACCTTTTCTGTAGGTTGATTTTTGTTTCTTTGGAAACCTGAGGCCACTTGATTTCATTTTGGTGGCCACAGTCCTAGAACGAGGCAATCAGGGAACTTGTTCTGGTGGCTGTTCATAATCCACGTTTTGTCTTCAAAAGTTTTACTTAGCTTATATTGTTAATAGCATCTCCTTAGATTGCCCCTAATGTGAGGCTTGTGTGTATTATTTTTTAGTCTGGGTTGGGAATTTGTATACCTTATACATAGTGGGTATTTGCTAACCATTGGGTTGATTCCACTGATTTATGACTCAATAAAAAATCTGAAAATGATTGAGATTGGCTAGTATATAATTCACTATAAATATATACAAACATGAAGGGGAAATTTTGGGGAAATATCCACCACCCTCACCTTAACGATCTGGTGGTGTAAGGGTGTAGCTAAGAGCAGTACGCCAACTGTTTTGCTGAAATCACTTAATTTGCACCAAGCTTCAGTTGTATAATACCTCATAGGAGTTGTGATCATTAAATATGAAGCATTTACTAAAAGATCACCATTTTTTATGATCAGTGTTTTTATTAGCCAGTTGTTTTCATTTTTGAGTTTTCTTCTGGTCATCCTTGCTATGTGGTTATTTTTTCCCAACCTAGTTACAGTCATAATACATGTAAAATTTTTATTTCTATATCATGAGCATTTTATCTTACAATGTCTTTTTTTAAAGATTTGTTTATTATCCTTCCTTGTTGTTTGCATCTGCTGTCTGCCCTCTGTATCCATTTGCTGTGTCCACCCTGTGTCTGCTCGTCTTCTCTTTAGGAGGTACCGGGGACCTCCTGTGTGGTAGGTGGGAGCTCAATCGCTTGATCCACATCCACTTCCCTATATTGTCTTTTTATATAATCTTATCATTTTATTATTATGTATTCTAACCTACCCATTCTCTTATGGTTCAATTTTAAATATTTTTCTAATTTGTTTTTTTATAATTCCATATGCACTGCTACATTAAATAGCTTCATGTATATATAGGGTCTTTTCATCCCACAGTTATACCATCATGCTGAATCTTCTGTATCACTACATTGGTGATTTCAGATGGCAATTTTCTTAATCTGTCATTCCTTCTACATCTATTAGTTGGCATTCTTTAAAAAACAGAGTCTTCATTTCTGCTCTCTTTGTTTTTAGTATCACTGTTGACTAATGGATTTTTAAAAATTCCTCAAGTTATTATGCCTTTACTATCACTATTCATTCTGATGCCTATATTGTCCTAAATTTGTCTGTAGGAGCCCCTTCAGTTTGGGTCCTATGTCCTTTTGACACATCCCTGTTATGTTAATCTTGGGGCACTTCATGGTTTTCTGACACAATAGGATGTTCCAGGCTAACTTGGTACTTTCCTAGCCATTTCTGTATCTTGTGCCTCAAGCTTGGAAATTAGTCTTATAAAAGATCTGCTAAATTTTCGCTTCTCTTTTGAGAAGTTTTTCCCTAAAATTAGACTTTTTGTTAAAGCTTATCTTTAGTCTCTCTTTTTAATTTCTTTTGAAGAACTTATGGAACTGTGCATGAGTTTAGTTATTAACTATTACAACATTTATCAAATCATTCCTTTCTAGGGTATGCCATTTAAAATCACTTTTTGACATTTTTTCTTATTTCTTTGCATTTTCATTGACTATGTTGCCATTTCTGGATTAGTTGATTATTTTACCAACTGAGTTATTTTGCATTTACTTGGTAATATAGGCTTTGGATGCCAAAAGAAGAAAAGCAAATAGATTTGAAAACTGGTCGAGTGCGTAGGAAAGCCATCTTTGGAGATAAAGATGAGTCTGGAGACAGTGATGATGATGATGAGGATGAGGATGATGATGATGGAGAAGAAGAAATGTCTGAAGGTGACAGGTTGGAAAATGACTCTGATGATGAAACAGAAGAGAATGAATATGAAATGACTGATAAAGAGTATATAAGTGCTAAGGATATCAAAAGACCAAAACTTGAGATGGAAGAGGACACTGAGGTGGATTTGCCAGCATTTGCTGATAGCGATGATGACCTTGAGAGGAGCTCAGGAGATGAAGGAGAAGCTGAGGAAGCTGATGAAAGTAGTGAAGAAGAGGAGGACTCCACTGCAGAAGAAGAGAGTGATGGTTTAGAATCTAAAGCTGTCGGAGAAGGTGGTAAACGAGGACTACCACAAGCTAATGGTTTGAGTGACAGTTTTAATCTGGAGAAGTCTTTGACCATGAAAAAAGTAGTCCTCACGACTTCGGATTCAGGTCATTGCACAGCTGAAGAGGCATTTGTGTCTGAAGATGAATCTGGAGAAAGTTCCTCTCTTGATTCAGAGGAAGAGGATTCAGAAAATGAAGAGGTTATTAGGAAAAAGCTTCCACAGCCTTCTCAAGCGGGCAGTGGTCAGAAACTGGGGTCATACAACCTAAGTGATGAGACCAGTGAGATAGAAGATTTACTTAAAGAAGAAAAAGACTACGAAGAAGAAAATAACTATGCCACAGAAACTTCAGGTATGTTTAATTGGCTGCCATTATAAACTTGGCACTGAACATGTTGCTATAACTAGGATATCTGCATTTGGGGGTCTGCTGTTTTAGAGATTTTGTTAATTTGAAATACTACATCCAATAAAAGGATTGCAGGATGAATGAATGGGCATTAAGCATGAAGGGGAGGTCAAATAAACAACTGAACTAGAATGTTGACATTGGTCCTTTTAGGTGCTGTCAAATGGAAGGAGGACCTTTCCAGGAAGGCAGCTGAGGCTTTTCTCAGGCAGCAACAAACAACTCCAAACCTTCGAAAGCTTATTTATGGGACAGGTAAAAAAAAGAAAAAAGAAAAGCTCTGTGTCAGAGCTAGGAACACTTCAGTTTCTTAGATTGTTTTCTGAAATAGAGATGAGGAAATTGTTTGGGTGGTGTTTTTGATATTCATAAGATATTCCTGGCTATCACATTTTATATTTGGCAGATGTTTCTAATCATCAGATCATGAGGTCCAAAATACAGTCATATGAAATAAGTTTATGGGTTTGTCATAAAACTTGTACTGAGAATATTGTCCATTGTCTCCCTTTATATCACCCACATAAAATCCTTTATGAGAAAATTTTGTAGAACTTAGTGCAGGAAAAATGTTTCTGCCTGTAAAGATGTTTTTTTCCTGAGGATAACTCCGTTTAACTGAGTTGCCCATGTGCCCTTGCTCTCTGATTTCATATTTTTTTAAACTTGTTTTTATGTTCTTTCTGGAAAAAGCATGAATCACTAACAAAAAACAAATGAAAACAGGTGAACTTTATGTTGTGCTTGCTAGTTTACCACATGATTGATCAGAGCAAGGTCAGAGGAATTATGTGTGAGCTGATAGAATCAATTTGAAGGGTTGACATGGACTTGAACACATGCAATCTGGTTCTCTATTGATTTTCTTTCAGGTTTTGTCTAAGTACTTTTAGTGATTAGAGACTCAACTCTTTTCAGGAGGAAACTCTTGTATAATAATGTAAAGCTTAGCTTTTACATGTCTCTTCTGTCTCTTTTCCTCAATATTCTCACTCAGGGGTACCACCTTTGGGACAGAGATCACTAAAAGGGACCTTTGATCCCCTAAGTTCTATACTTGTGGCCTAACTACTTGAAGATGATGAGTCCTCTGGGGTTGTAGTTTTGTTCTTACTTTTCTACCATGGTGGTCTCTTTAGTGACAGAGGATAAAGAAGAAGATGATGGCGATACCAGGGAAGAACTTGGAGGCCTATTTCGTGTCAGCCAGCCTGATGGAGCGTGTAAACACAAAGCCGACTCTTTGGACTGTTCCAGATTTCTTGTGGAAGCACCCCATGATTGGGATTTAGAGGAGGTAAAGCTGAATACTATGTTTTGGCTTTTGAGAGAACTAGAGAATTGTTTCAAAAGAGGATTATCTGATTTGGATGTTTCCTACTTGTTGTTGGCTTCTTGTGTTTGTGAAGTAATAGGACTTTCCCCTAGATATTGGAGTAGATATTTCATGCTTCCTGAGCAATAACATGTGCTGGATTTAATCAGACCATGTATGTGTGTTATGAAGAAAAGGAAAATGTCATTCATCTTTGAGTGTAGGCAGTAGTGTTAATCTTTATTTTGAAGCATCCCACACAAGTTTTTATACATTTGGAATATTGTTGAGTTTTGTAACTAGGATATATAAAGTGTTCGCTGAATTAACGTTTATAGTTTCTACTATTTGCAAGCAAAGAGAAATCCATGACATTAGTAAATTTTCTTCCGTCAGTTCACCACCCTCTCATCACATTGGAACTCAAGTTCTTGAACTTGACAGGCATAATCCCATCTTAGACCTTTTATCCCTCTATTTCCTCTTCTGGAATATTCTCATGTTCCCAAGGCTGGCTTCTTTTTGTCACTCAAAGTTTAGCTTAAGTGGCATTCCTCAGAGAGGCTCAGTCACTATCCCATTGTCTGTTTTAATTCACAGGTATCACTTATATACTCTGAGATTTTAACCAATGATATAGAAAACTGCATATAAACAGTTGTTTAACAATAAATTATTAGAAGGTAAATAACTCTGTAACTGCCACTCAGGTCATGAAGTAAGCCTTTGCTGCCACCCTAGCAGAGCTGCATGTATTCCATCCCCGTCCCAATCCTCTTTCTCCCTGTAGAAGTAACAATTCTTCAACTTCTTTTAATCAGTTCCTTCTTTTCTTTCTTTCTTTTTTTTAAATTTTATCCCAGAGCTCTTTTATTGCAGTTCACGGGGCTTCTAGAGATGGCACAGCCAAAAGTTTTAAACCTGACATCCACAACCTTCCATTTTTCATCCACTTGTCACAATTGTAACAAATGTACCACACTAATGAAGGATGTTGTTATTGTGGGAAAATGTGGGAGGGATAGGGATTGGGGCACACTGAAATCCATTATATTTCTGTGTAACATTTATGTATTCTAAGTATCCTTTAAAAAATTTAAAGTATGTTTAAAAAATACCAAATGGAGCACCAGCACATCCCTGCAAGATGGTGGAAGCTGGAGCATCCTTCTAAGGCAGTCTGTATTTAATTACCTTACTAATGCAGATCCTGCACCTGCCTGCCACAGAGATGTCAGCCATTGCCTGGTTCTATTACAAGAAGATTGTTGATCATTATGAAAATCCTAAAATGTGGGATCCCTTGACAAGATATCTAAAAAATTTGGAACTGAGTTGGTGAGGGCTCCAGCTTGTGGTCATATAATGAAATTACAGATTCAAGTGGTTGTGACCTTTTCTTAATAATTTTATCTTCCAAGTGTCATTCCTAAATACCACAGTTAAGTTTTACCTAGTTTTTATTTTTGTTTTTCAACATGCTTTTTAAATCTCTTCATCTACAGCCCTCTCTCCCATCTCTACAATTTCTTTTATTACTTACATGTTATTTTTTTAAGAATCCAAGTATTAGATAGAGTTTCTCATATTTCAGGATATTGTGGATTGTATTCCCATGTGTCCTTTTTCATGCTACTGTCTCCATTGTATTTCCTGGAAATTGGTACAAAGTTATAACAGTAGAGCTTTCCATGATGACGGAAATGTTCTATATCTAAGCTGACCAGTATATGGAGCCACTGCTTATTTGTCACCATTGTGTACTTTAAATGTGGGTAGTGAGACTGAAGAACTAAATACTTAATTTTATTTAAATTTTATCAAATTTTAATTAAATTTAAATGGCCATGTGATTGTAGCTACTATATTGGATAACATCTAGAAATTTGATTGGATGTAGTTTTTTGGTTCTTTTTTTTTTTTTGGCAAGACTACTTCATAGGCAATGGAGTGCTTTTTCATTAGAAAGCACATAATACCTGTTTTTATGATCTTAGTCGCCATTGATGCTCGATGCCTAGATACATTACTTTATTAAGAATATAAAGTGATATTCTCTTCAGTCATTTCTCTTTATTTATTAGCTGGAATACTTCTTTAAAGAGAAACTTCCTTTCATTTGCCATTTGGTTACCCAGTTTCACGTAAGCAAGACAAATGCTTGGTTCTTTCCTTTTATCGGTTTTTAGAATAATGATCCTTCAAAGATGATTAATTTTTTTTAAGTATCATTATGAACTCCTGGATTTAAATATATTTGATGTGTTTCATTCCATTGTGCTTGCTGTCCTTATTGATGTCATATTATCCCATCTGTGGCCAATGGGATTCTCTTCCAGTAGTCCTCGATGCCTTCCTTGCTCTGTGGTATGATAAACTGTCCCTGCATCATCTTGGGCATTTCTGACCCCAGGCTTGGAATTAGCCATAAGAAGCCCTGATTCCTTTTAGAAGAAATTATATTTCAAGATCACCATGGAGGCATTAGGGATCCTCATTGCTATGGGTTGGCCATTGTTTAAAGGCCTTCTCACTGGCCAGAGCTAGGAATATTACTACAGATATTCCCAATTCAGAAGTAGTTTTACTTTATCTACATGAGCATAAGGCCTTTACATTCTATTTCCTTTCCCTTATGACTCTTGTTATTTGTAGTTCTTACGGTAATATTTTTGTGCTCACCATCAGGCCTTATGTCCCTGACTCTGCACATTTTGGTTATCTGAAGATTGTTCTTCATTAGATGTCTAGGAGGAATTCTTAGGAATTCTCTTTTATTCTGGCATGTTCATAAGAGTTTGCAGTCTTTATAATTGAAAGTCATTGTCAAAAAGTCTGATGACAACAATCTGATTTTCTTGGAAGTAATTTGTTTTTTTTAGTGGAATGCTCAAAGGATTTTTTTTTCTTTAAAAATAATTCTGTTTTAATATGTCTTAATGTTCGTCATTTTGTGTTAATGTGCCCTTTCAGTATCTAGCTTCAGATCTTACATTTCAAGCATATTTTCATGAATTAGAATTTTCAGTATGAGCTATTTTTCAGTTTTCTTCTTTGGAGTGGGTGGGGAGTCTCTTATGTATGTTGGATCTTTGCTCATTTTCAGTATTTGTTTCTTTGTCTCAAATCTTATTTTTTTATTTTTAAAATCATCTTTTCATCTATTTCTTTCAAAACATTGTTTTGCTTATTCTTCTTGGTGTTCTGTCTTGTTTAGTTTCCATTTCTGAAGTTTTTGCTTTTAATTTTAATTTTTTAAAATGCTAACATTTCATTTCTTAGTTTTTCTAATGTGCTATTTTGTATCTTTTTGTAAAATTAATTTTATGTCATTTTAAAATAGCATGTAATTTTTCCATTTTGAGAGTATGTCTTTGTGGATGTATCCATTGCCTATTGAGATATTCTTTTTTTTTTTTTTTCTTATAACAATACTTTAATGGAATTTTCCCTTAGTACTTTTCTTTTGCTCATTTTTATTTGAAATTATTTTATGTGAAATTAGTTTTTCTGAACTCTTAGAAGGAAAGGTGGTTCTGGTTAACTTTTCTAATTTTGAGGCCCAGACCTTCCTCTTTTGTATTTGTGAAAAGTTCAAAAATCTGGTGGCTTACTTTGAGATCCTCTGCTCTTTTCTCTTCTCCCAGATTTATTTGGAATTTCTCTCTTTGTGAGTGTTTGGTTTTGTGTGTGTGTATGTTTGTCTCCTTTGTGCTGCTCATTTAGATTTTGTCCAAGCAGACTCTACTCTGTGTTAGGCTTTACTTTGGAAGGGAGTTTTGGTTGTTCAGTTTTGAGAGTTCTGTAGGGCCCAGATTGTTTCAGCTTCTTCAGGCTCTCTTACACTCAACTGCTATTGGAGTCTACAAAACTCTTCCCAGTTTTAGCCAATGTCTTCAAATTGGCCTTCCAAGTTTTCCAGTTAGTTCCTCTTGACTATTTTGGTATTCTCAATCCCATCAGATATCCTATTGCTTTCCTCTGATTCCTTCTGAATAGATGCTGATATTGTACAGGTCTTGTAACTGTTGCTGCCTTATCCCCACTTCATATTTTGAAGTTTGCGAGGATATCTAGTTTTGTTGAAGATGTGGCCCATATGTTTTTGGTTTTGCTTTCCTACTTATTCATCTTTTATGGGGTGATTCTAGGAAATTCAAAAGCTATGCTATCACTTTGTCCCCTGAATAACTGATTTTTTTATAGTCTGCTTTTTTTTTTTTCTTTTTTTTTCCTGCTTTTTTTTAATTGTTATAAACAGTTTTATTGAGATATAATTCACATTACCATAAAATTTCACCCTTTTAATGTGTAAAATCATTGGTTTTTAGTATATTCATGGAGTTGTACAACCATCACCACAATCAATTTTAGAACATTTGCAACAACCCATAAAGAAACTCCCCCCATAACCTTTAGCAATCATCCTCCAACCCCCATCTTCTCCAGCCCTAGGTTCTGTCTCTGTAGATTTGCCTATTCTGGACATTTCTTATAAATATAATCATACATTACATGGTCTTTTGTGACTGACTTCTTTCACTTGGTATAATGTTTCCAAGGTTCATCTATGTTGTAGCCTATATCAGAACTTCATTCTTTTTTAAGAATAAAAAATGAATAATCCACTATATAGATATATACCATGTTTTGTTTATCCATTCAACTGTTGATAGACACTTGGATTGTTCCCACCTTTTGGCTAAAAATGTTACTATAAAGATTGGTGTATAGGTTTTCTCTGAGTCCCTGCTCTCAGTTCTTTTGGGGATACATCTAAGAGTGGAATTTCTGGATCATATGGTAGCTCTGTGTTTAACCCTTTGAGAAACTGCCAGACTGTTTTCCGAAGTGAATACATCATTTTACATACCCATCAGCAGTGTGAGGGTTCAGATTTTTCCACATGCTCATCAACACTTTGTTATTGTTTGGCTTTTTGATTCTAAGCTGTTCTAGTAGATGTGAAGTGGTATCTCATTGTGGTTTTGATTTGCCTTTTCTTTGATAACTAATGATATTGAGCATCTTTTCATGTGCTTATTGGACATTGTATATCTTCTTTGAACATGTCTGTTCACATTCTTTGCCCATATTTGTAATAGGGTTATTTGTCTTTCTATTATTGAATTGTAAGACTCTTTAAATATGCTGGATATGGTCCTAAATCAGATATATTTTGTGTAAATATTTTCTCCCATCCTATGGGTTATCTTTTCACTTTCTTGATAGTGCCCTTTGAAGCACAAAGCTTTTAATTTTGATGAAATCCAATTTCTCTTTTTTGTTTTGTTGCTTATGCTTTTGGTGCCATATCTAAGAATCCATTGACAAATCCAGGATACCAAAGTCTTACCTCTATGTTTTTTCCTAAAATTTTAATCTCATATTTAGGTCTTTGGTTCACTTTGAATTAATTTTTATCTATGGTGTGAGATAAGAGTCTACCTTCATTCTTTTGCATGTAGATATCCAGTTTTATGAAGAGACTATTCTTTCCCCATTGCATTGTTGTGGTACCCTTGTCAAAATCAATTGACCATAGATATATGGGTTTATTTCCGGACTCTCAATTCTGTTCCATTAGTCTATATATATATCCTTATGCCAGTACCACACTGTATTGATTATTGTTTCTTTGTAGTAAGCAGGAGGTGTAAGTTCTTTTTTTTCAAGATTGTTTTGACCATTCTGAAACCTTGAGTATCCATTTTAGGATCAGCTTGCCAATTTCTACAAAGAAATCAGCCAGGATTCTGTTAGCAATTGTGTTTTCATTGTAGATCAATTTGAGGGTTATTGCCATTTTAGCAATATTGAGTCTTCTGATCCATGAACATGGGTTGTCTTTCCATTTTAGAGCTTATTTAATTTCTCTCAGCAATATTTTGTAGTTTTCAGAGCATACCTTTTATACTTCTTTTGTTAAATTTATGCCTGTCCTTTTATTTTTGATGCTAATGTAAATAGAATTATTTTCTTAATTTCATATTTTGGATTGTTAAATACAATATTTTAAAATGTTCTTGTATCCTTCAGCCTCACTGAACTCATTTATTCTAATAGTTTTTTAGTGACTTCCTTAGGATTTTCTATATACATGATTATATTATCTGTGAATAGAGATAGCTTTGGTTCTTCCTTTCCACCCTGGATTCCATTTATTTATTTTTCTTGACCAATTGCCCAGGCTAAAAACTCTAGTACCATGTTGACTAGAAGTGGTGAAAGTGAATATGCTGCCTTGTTTCTGATTTCAGGGGAAGACATCCATTCTTCACCATTAAGTCTGATGTTAGCTGTGAACTTTTCATAGGTCCCCTTTATGTTGAGGAAGTTCTATTCTTAATTTGTTGAGTATTTTTATCATGAAAGGGTCCATTTAAAAAATTTATTTGGTGTTTGATTCCCCTACGTAGATTGTGAGAGCAAGGATCTTTTTGCAACATTTGCCATTCAGTGCCTACAAAACTTCTTGGCATAAAGTAGGTGTTCAGTAATTATTTAGTGGGTGATTATGGACATGAAGGAATGAATAAATGAATGCATTTGCTCATTGTAATCATGCTAGCATCAAGGCTACTCTCTGAGAGTGAAGTTGTGAATGGAAAACATAAATCATGACCAAAATTTGAAGGCCTTGGGAATGAATGACATGTGCAATCTTATGTCCTCAAGTGACTGACTCTTGAAATGTGGAGATGTGTACAGAATTTTATTCTGTAGTATACTCAGGAACAATCTGAGGAGGGCACAAAAAACCAGGATTGGGCAGAATGAAAAGTTGAACCTCAATGCAGTCACAATAAAGGCAAACGCTTCACCTATCTCATGGGACCTTTGGAACTGGGAAATGCACATCCCCACCCCCCACCAAAGCATCAACTAGTTATTGAACATAGTCTGCCCCAGGGTAACACTCCCTGGAGCCAGCTCTTTCCTCGGGAGGGATGGTGTGAACCACCAATAATCCGCACTCCAGAAACTTGTGGAATGGATGCCTCAGCCCTGAACGGAACATTTGGGTGGTGTACCCAGAATTCATTGCATCTATATACTGGGTAGTCTGGCATGTCTGGTTCTGGCAAACCCATTCAGTCATTTTGCACTATACTGTGCTTATACAAGGCATTGTGTCTTTGTTAGAATATTATCGGTCAAAGGAATTAAGCTTTTAAACAGCAGTGATGAATTTGGATTAAGAAATAGGAAGGACACTGCTCTGTAAATGCTGTCTGTGTTGCCTTAAAACATTAATGAACTTTGAAAATCAGTGGAATCAAAAAGTATATGTTTACTTTGAGGTCAGTGGGCCAATAGTACTTACCCTTCTGCTGCTCAAAGTGATGATATTTATGTTTTTATTACTATGGTTATACTATCCACATAAAAGCTAAAATTATCTCAAAGGCCCACTTGGAATGAGAATATCCATAAAAGTGGTTGAGAAGTATTTAAAGGCAAGTTATAGCCACTTCTATTTCTTAATAGCAGTTGCTGAATGGTTGATGTCATCTAAGTGCTGACTTTTCTGTTTAAGGTGATGAACAGTATCAGAGATTGCTTTGTGACTGGGAAATGGGAAGAAGATAAAGATGCAGCCAAGATCTTAGCAGAAGATGGTAAGTAAGCAATTGGCATTCTTCAGAGAAGACTGATTTCTCTATATTGTTTTCTTTTTTATCTTATAATAGTCAAGTTGAAAGTAATAGTTAATTTTGAAATGCTCTGCGGAGTTTGGAAGAGGTGTGGTTAATATTTTGGTTCCTTCTGTCAATGGTAATCTTATTTCTCCCCAGGTTAGTCAAAGAGACTTACTAGTTTTGGACTTTGAAGAAAAGTGGGAAGTTTTCCTAATATTTTATCATGTATTTGTTAAAAATATTTTTTTGTGTGAAAAATACACTTAACATCTATTTTTTCTATTGATGATAAAGTAGAATGCATTTTAGAAAATTTGGAACAAAAGGAATAATACTGAAAATATAGTATGTCATACCAGAATTCTACCTTTGTTAACCTTTCAGGGTATTCTAGTCATTTTAAAATATTATTTACCTATACATACATACATACATACATACATACATACATATTTAATATTTTTAGTTATAATCATACTTTATATAAATTTGTCATGAAGTTTTTTAAAATTTCATTTTCAATGATGTAAATAGTCTATCATATTATAATTTAATTCACAGTTCTACTCTTTGATGTTTAAGTAATTTTGTACTTTGTCCATATTATAAAGAACTCTACTAGAAAACTTGAAAATAATTCTCGGATCACATTTCCTATTTTCATAAGGTAGATTCATAAAAGTTAGAATTGTTTGGTAGTTTATAAGGATCTTGATTGCCAAATGGCTTTTCAGAAGGTCACTCTTATTTATGTTCTTTTGAGCAGTACGTCATAGTACTTATTTAGTGCCTTCATTCAGCCTTGAGTACTGTCCATAAGAAAGACTTTTGGGACTATTTTGATAGGTGTACATAAAATGTTTTCTTATTTGTAACTGGCACTTTTTGGTTACCAGAAAATACAAAGATTTATTGGCAGTGGTATTTCTTTTTATTTATTTATTTATTTTTTATTGTGGGTAAAAATCAAATTTTTCACAATACATACCAATATTTGTAAAATGATATATAAATATATATGCATATATGTGCATTTGCTTACAAAAATGTTATTTTTATATATATATTTTAAAATATTATTTTTATATATATGTATATTTATTTATTTATTTATTTATTTATTTTATTTTTTATTTTTTTAAAGGTGCTTAGATTACCTATATATTACACGGAACATACAGGGATTCCCATGTTCCCCACCTCCCACACCTCCCACCACATCCCACACAAACATCTCTCACAAGTGTGGCCCATCACCCTTAGTGGACTTACACATCCTGGGGCCTTGCCATCAACCATAGACCACAGTTCACATCATAGACCACACTCTCTCCCACACAGTTCTGAATGGTGTGTGCTGATTTAAAATGGCCTACATCTGTTGCCACAACGGCACTCAGGACAACCTCCAAGTCCCGAAAAAGCCCCTGTATTTCAGCTGCACATCCCCTCCCTGCCCCAAAAGTGTCCAGTGGCCACCGGCTCCACCTCACTGTTATAATTTCTTCCATTGCTAGAATCACCATATGTGTACAACAGAATACCATTAAGTCCACTCTAGTCCATAGTTCTTCCCCCAATCCTGAGGGGACTGGGATGGTGATGTCCACTCCACCTCCAAGTGAGAGAGGGCTTATATCCCATGGATATGGTGGGTGGGATGATCCTGCCTGCAGATGCAGGCCCTCTCCATTCCCTGGGATGGCCACTGCCCATCGTTGTCTCCTCGCCAGGTGACTTGGATGAGTCCATTGAGCTGTAGGGTAGAAGTTGCAGCTCCACCGAGATTCCATGCACACCTGGCACATAGGTAGGCCAGAGGCTCCAGTCTCTGGAAGTATACCTAAAAACTCCAGCATAACATATAGGTTTGAATAGAAGGGACTGATGAACCATGTGCAGGGAGGACCCATTTGAGTCTAATTCTGTCACTCTCAGGAGCACAGATTCCAAAATAGAGCCCACTGATAAGGCATCAGTCTCTGGGTCTGTCCCCACTTATAAAGGACCTGGGTGTCTCCAGAGCTCTCAGGAACCTGTCTGTGTGGGGTGATAGGCACTTAGATGTTCTATGAGCTCCTACTGAGGTGTGCGTAAGAGTTACCTCTGGGATGACCTCCCCACTCTCTTTGAAGTCTCTTAGCCACTTGAACTCATTTGTCTTTACCTTTTCCCCCTTTTATTCAAGGTCTTTTTCCAGTTGTGTTGCCAGTTGGCACTTGGTATTAATCCCTCGTTGCCAGGGAGGCTCATCCCCAGGAGTCATGTCCCACGTTGGGGGGAAGGTAATGCAATCATATGTTGAGTTTGGCTTAGACAGAGGCCACATTTGAGCAACAAGGAGGCTCCCAGGTGGCAACCCTTAGGCACCCCACAACTGCAGGCTAAGTCTCAGTTATAAGAGCAGAGACTCACAAGGGTAGTCATCAATAAAAAGAACACATCAGTGGGTCATCCTCTTTTGACAGACACTGTCCCTGCACTCAGAGGACTATTGCTGCTCCCTTGGAGACTGTGGCAGAGCTCTCCAGGCTAGGAATTCAGATTCCCTCATTTATTGTGTGATTGTCCACCCATCGCGACCATGCCCCATCTTTTGATCCTTTGAACGATTTTGTATATCTTTCATGTATATTCGGATGAACTAATTCCCATGAAACCCCCCCTCCCAGACACCCCCCACCAATAATCCCCTGCAGTAGACTCTCTAAACTCCGTAGGGCAGGAAAAAATCGAAGCCTTTATACAGCAAATAGTTATTCCTCTAGGGACACACTCTACCCTTATTTAAATCATTTCTAACTCCCATTAAAGTTTTTGTACATCATGTATTTCTTATTATGGTTATTCCTACAAATTTTTTTTCCTATCCATTAATTAATGCCCTTTGTCATTTATTGAGATTATTGTATTAATTTTCTAGGGTTGCTGTTAACAAAGTAATACAAACTGGGTGACTTAAAACACATAAATTTATTTTCTCACAGTTCTGGAGGCTAGAAATCCAAAATCAAGGTGTTGGCAGGGCTACGCTCTCTATGAAGGCTTCAGAGGAGAATTCTTCCTGGTCCCTTTCTAGCTTCTAAGTGGCTCCCTGGAATCCTTGGTGTGCCTTGGTATATAGCTGCATCATTCCACTCTCTACCTTTGTCTTGACATGGTCTTCTTCCCTTTGTCTCTATGTCCTCTCCTCTTATAAGGTCACCAGTCATTGGATGTAGGTCCCATCCTAAATCCAGGATGATTTCCCTCCCCTTTCTTTACATTTATTGTAGTAAAATATACATAACCATAAAATTATTTTAACCATTTTTGAGTGTACATTTCATTGACATTAAAAGATTATTTGTCTTTTTGTTGTTGAGTTGTAGGAATTCATGTACTCTAGATATTAAACCCTTATCAGACCTATGATTTGCAACTATTTTCACCTATTCTGTGGCATGACTTTTCACTGTCTTGATAAAATGACCCTTGATGCACAAAAGTTTCTAATTTTAATGAAACTCAGTTTCTTTTTCTTTAGTTGCTCTTTGTGCTTTTGGTGTCATATCTAAGAACCCATTGCCAAGTACAAGGTCATGAATATTTTTCCCTATGTTTTCTCCTAAGAATTTTGTGGTTTTAGCTCTTATATTAAATATTTAGAAGTTGCCGATCCGTTTTGAGTTTATTTTTGTATATGGTGTTAGGTAGGGGTCCAATTCATTCTTTTGCATATGGATATTAATTTTTCCTAGCATCATTTTTGAAGAGAGTGTTCTTTCCCCATTGAGTGGACTTGACATCCTTGTTAAAAATCAATTGGCCACAGAGGAATGGATTTATTTCTCAACTCTCAATTATATTATCCTCATACCAGTACCACACTGTTTTGATTACTGTAGAATTGACTTTTCCATTTCTGCAAAAACAAAACAAACCAAAAAGGATGTTAGAATTTTGAGAGGAATTTAGACATTGTTTCTTTGAATACTCTTTTTGCCCCAGTCTCCTTCTGGGAATCTAGTGATATGAATGTTGGATCTTCTGTTATTGTGCCATGGGTCCCTGGCACTCTGTTCTTTCTTCTTCTTTTTATTTTTTTCAGCTTTTTTTCTCTCAGTTGTTCAGGTTGGGTAAATTCTATTGCTCTTTCCTCAACTTGACTGATTCTATCCTCTGTCATTCCACTCTACTATTGAGCCCATCCACCAAGCTTTTTTATTTCTATTATTGTATTTTTCAGCTCTGATTTTCTTTTGTTTTTTTTTCTCATAACTTCAGTTTCTTTGCTAAGGTTTTGAATTTTTCACTTGTTGCCATAGAATTTGTAATTGTTTGTTGATAGCTGTTTTCAAATACTTATCAGATAATTCCAGTACCTGATTCATCTCTGTGTTGGTGGCAATTGCCTTTTCTCATTCAGATTTATAATTTTCCTGGTTCTTGCTATGATGGGTGCTTTGCTCCTGCACATTTAAGCTATTATGTTATGAATCTGGGTCCTATTTAAATCTTTTATTTTAACAGTTGGTCACTCAGTCATGGCCTACTTTTATGGGCTGTGGTTTCAATGACAGTTTAGTTTTCAGTGCCTTTGTGTCACTATCTTGATGTGCTAGTTTTATCTTCTCCTGTTGAGGCTCTTGAGGTTCCTACCAGTGCTGCCTGAGGGGATAGAAGAGCTTCCCCAGTCTGGGCCACCTTGTACATTTGGGTGGGGACTGTTGTCTTAGCATATGGGGACAAAGAAGATTCCTGTGCCAGTGTGATTGCTGTGGCATGATCTCTCTTGCTGGTACTTCCTGGCCACCCAATATATTTCTGTGGAATTAGGAAAGTGCAGGTCCTTTGGGGAAGGAGAATACTTCCCCTGACCGCTTGTTAGCAGGGCTCCAAGTCTATTCCCCTTGCCTGTACTGCTGGTTGGTCCTGTATTTTCAGCAAGGCTCTTATTCTACATTCTATACTTTATGTAATCTGAGATTTTCCCTAGATATATTGCATGATTATGTGTGTTAAACTTACTATTGATGGTCTGTCCACTCATGCTGTTATTAAGCCATGGCTTTTCAATTCTTTGAACTTGTTTTTGGGGACTCAACTGCAAGATCATACATGCCACCTCTGTATGTGTCTCTGATATAGAGAGTATCCATTTTCTATGCTGGAAAAGAAGCTCTTGGCTGAATGGGATTTTGAAGGGAAGAATGAAAATGTGACTATTGTCCATTTACTTAATCTGTAAAGATGATGAAATATTGACAATATAGAAGGGGAAAAAAGTCTTTGTAAGTGTAGGATTGTTTTTTTTTTTTTTTTTTATTATGGGTAAAAATCAAAATTCTCACAATACATACAAACATTTGTAAAATGATATATAAATATATATGCATATATGTGTATTTGCTTACAAAAATGTTATTTTTTATATATATATACATATATTTTAAGAGGTGCTTAGATTACCTAAAATATTATACGGAACCCACTCGGATTCCCATGTTGCCCACCTCCCACACCTCCCACCACATCCAACACAAACATCTCCCATAGTGTGGCCCACCAACCTCAATGAACTTACACCTCCTGGAGCCTTGCCACCAACCATAGACCACAGTTCACACTGTGGACCACACTCTCTCCCACTCAGTTCTGAGTGGTGTGTGCTGATTTAAAATGGCCTACATCCATTGCCACAACAGTACTCAGGACAACCTCCAACTCCCAAAGAAGCCCCTGTATTTCAACTGCTCATCCCCTCCCTACCCAAAAACTGTCAAGTGGCCACTGGCTCCACCTCATTGTTATAATTTCTTGCATTGCAAGAATCACCATATGTGAGCAAGAGAATACCATCAAGTCCACTCTAGTCCATAGTTCTTCCCCCAATCCAGAGGCGACTGGGATGGTTGATGTCCACTCCAACTCCAAGTGAGAGAGGGCTTATATCCCATGGATATGGTGGGGGTAATATGTTTTAAAGCCCAGAAGTGACAGCCCTCCAATTTGTTCTTTTTTTAAGATCTTTTTGGCTAGACCATGACACTTACCCTTCCAAATAAATTTGATGATTAGTTTTTCCACTTCTGCAAAAAGGCTGTTGGGAATTTTATTCGGATGGCATTGTTCTGTAAATCAATTTGGGTAGAATTGACATCTTAACAATAATTAGTCTTCCAAACCATGAGCATGGAATGTTCTTCCATTTATCTAA
>JAKSZT010054380.1:4421116-4434473 GCA_026826555.1 Tolypeutes matacus
TATATATATATATATATATATATATATATATATATATATATACTTTAAAAAAGAGAAAAAAAGAAAAAAAAAAGGGAGTGATGAATTGTTTCAAATCCTACTGATAATGTTAACTGAGATGAAGACAGAATTGACCACTGGATTAGGAATGTGGAAACCTCTACTGTTTGACAAGCAGTTTTTATAGAGTGGTGGGACAAAGTCCAGTTGTGGTGCATTTAAAAGAGAATGGCATTGTTATAATTTCTTGCATTGCTAGAATGACCATATGTGAACAAGAGAATACCATTGTTCCGTGTTGTATTTTGGGTAATCTAAGCACCTCTTAAAATATATGTGTATATATATATATATATATATAAAAATAACATTTTTGCAAGCAAATACACATATATACATATATATTTATATATCATTTTGCAAATGTTTTTATGTATTGTGAGAATTTTGATTTTTACCCACAATAAAAATAAATAAAAAAAAAAAAAAAAAAGAGAATGGCAGGGAAGCAGATGTGGCTCAATCGATTGGGCTCCCGTTTACCATATGGGAGGCCCCGGGTTCGATTCCCGGGGCCTCCTGGTGAAAGCAGGCTAGCCCGCTTGGGTCGGTGAACTGACACAGCAGGACGACCCAACAAAGGGAGACAAGCAGACACAGAAAAATGCACAGCAAATGGACACAGCAAGCACAAGCAGCAAGGGGGAATAAATAAATAAATAAAATCTTTAAAAAAAAAAAATGGCAATGGTGAATAAAGCTGCTATAAATGAAAAAAAGAGAGAGAGAGAGAGAGAATGGAAGGAGGGGACCTGCAGACTGTGACTATAGAAAACTGTGGAGGTTTGCTATATAGAGCCAAAAATGGAGCAGTAGTTGATGGAGGCAGTGGAGTTAAAAGAAGGTTTTAAAGTTGAGAGAGATAATAGAGGGAAAATTTGTTGGAATAAACAAAGTAAGTGGCATCTAGTATGTAACTGAACTTTGGCATTAAATAAGAGCATAAATAAAAATCTATAACAGTGCTGTCTAGTGTAACTTTCTGTGATAATGGGAATCTGTATCTGTACGCGCTATCGTATGTGGTAGCCCCAAGCCCTATGCAGATACTAACCACTTGAATGTGGTTAGTGTGACTAACTGACTTTTTAATTTTAGTTTTATTTATCAACTTAAATAGTCATGGGTGGCTGCCATAATGGACAGTTTAGAATTAAAAGGGTTAGATGTGGGTGTAAATTTTGCTAGGGATTGATTGTGGAAGTTCCTTCAGATTGCTTAGTATTTGAGTGAATTAGGAAACAGTCATCAGCTGAGAGTGAAGATGAGAGAGAAGGTATTAGATGCTTGAAGAAAGAAGAAAAAGTGTGAAATGGTTGTTTGGAGAGTAAGAGACTGTGGACTGGGAAAATTGAGAGTGTTTGCTTTTTTTGTCCCCCCTCTCATCTATAGCTTAACAGGGCAGAATTTGAAGATCAAGATGATGAAGCCAGAGTTCAATATGAGGGTTTTCGACCTGGGATGTATGTCCGGATTGAGATAGAAAATGTCCCCTGTGAATTCGTGCTCAATTTTGACCCCTATTACCCAATTATTCTGGGTGGTTTGGGCAACAGTGAGGGCAATGTTGGATATGTACAGGTAGGTACCCTTTGGTATATACTTAGTTACTGAAGTTCTTTGGACTTACTCTTCACTAATAATCTTTGTTGAATGACATCTCCTTCTGTCAGATGCGTCTGAAGAAACATCGTTGGTATAAGAAAATCCTCAAGTCTCGAGATCCAATAATTTTTTCTGTGGGGTGGAGGAGGTTTCAAACCATCCCGCTCTATTATATTGAAGATCACAATGGAAGACAAAGGCTTCTAAAATACACACCACAGCACATGCATTGTGGAGCAACTTTTTGGGGTAAAATGTGATAAGAAAGACTTGCTTGTAGGTTAATTTAAGCCTTTTAGGCTTTGTCATTATAGTTTTGTTATATTCTTTTCATAAAATCCCAATTCATAAGATTTTTTTCTTTTTTGGATTTGAGTGAATATATATAAAATGGAATCCAAAATTTACATTTCACTACATTTATTTTTCTGTTTTCTTTAAGGTCCTATCACTCCACAGGGAACTGGCTTTTTGGCAATACAGTCTGTCAGTGGTGTAATGGTAAACATGTTTTTTGTTTTTGTTTTTAATTTTACAGATTGTGTGTGAGAAATATATCTTGAATATAGATTATGTGCACGAAACTTTTTAAGTTGAAAATTATTTATTTTTAGTATGAAATAAATAGCGAATTTCTCTTTGCTTTTAATTTTCCTACAATCTTTCAGGTTGGGTGTGGGAGTGGAGAAGAGGGAAAAAGAATTATTAATGGTACTGATAAGATTTTATACTTATGCATTTTTTGACTTATTTATTAAACAATATTTAAGCGTTGCTCACCATGTGCCAAGTACTGTACTAGGGTCTGTGGATGCATGCATAAACCAGTTTGACGTAGACTTACCCCTGGTAATGCTGGTTCAACAAAGTATGCCAGAATGGGTTTTATTGCTATTTATCAGAGCAGAAATCAGAATAATGAGCACATGGAATCCTCCCAGTAGGTCCAAACTTTTGTTTCTTAAACATTGCAACCAAAGTATGCTTTTCATTCCAAATATGTCATATTGTGGAATTATGTTACCATGACTTACTCTCAGGAAGGTACTCAAGTTCCCATCATTACTTTGGTTTATGTGTATTAAAGTTTTAGATTGCTTTTGTTAAAATACTATTTTGCCTGTTCAGATATTCTTTTCTGTTCTTTCCTAGCTGATTGTAAGTGAAATGCACTTCCGTAATTTGTTGTATCACAGGGAATTGTAATTTTTCTTTTGCTGATATTATTCTTATATTCAAATTTTGGGGCTTTCTTTTAGCCCGATTTCCGGATAGCTGCCACAGGAGTTGTCCTTGATCTGGATAAATCCATAAAAATTGTGAAAAAATTAAAGCTTACTGGTTTTCCATATAAAATTTTCAAGAATACTTCATTTGTCAAGGTATAAATGTGTGTGTGTGTGTGTATATATAGTTAAAGCAGGAATGAAATATAAAATAAAGGTCAGAAAAGTGTTTTCAGAGAAGTATTAGAAATCTTTAAAATCTTTGATATTTTTAGTTATTTCTTTATATTGGTCTTTGTGTTATTTAAATAGATTGTAAAATCTTAAGGTGAAATAAAAACAGATTTTTAGTAATTGGGACTATTGTTTAGTACTTACATGTGAGAATATCACAGAGCTAGTTTTTAAAATGTGATTTTCTTCACTGGTTTTTGTTTCTTACAATTCCCTTTTGATTTTTATTAAGAAAGAAAAGAAAATTATGGTTTTGTCTAAGGGAACAGAGGTGGAATTCCCCTTTGCAGTATTTTGGGAGGATAGTTTTAGCAGCATTATTTAAAATTGCATTGGGAGAATATTTCCATTAAAAATACCTAGTGTTAAGATCATAAAATGCTCTTATAAGGTATCACCTGGTGTTTATTTAGTTTTAGTAACTTTTTAAATATTATTTTGGGGAAAGTAAACTAGGGTTTTACCTAGTTAAAAAACAAGTATGAGTTTTTCCTAGTAATTCCACTTCTGGGAGAAAAGTAAAGTTTGATTATCTGTTTTATCATCCTTCAATAAGTGCTTTTCTTTTAAACCTAGCATGTATATATGAATTAAGAAGTAAAGTCTATGATTTTGTGTGTACATAACTTTTTTTTCATATTTTTATAGGGAATGTTTAATTCTGCCTTGGAAGTAGCCAAATTTGAAGGTGCTATGATTCGAACTGTCAGTGGAATAAGGGGACAGATCAAGAAAGCACTCCGGGCTCCAGAAGGAGCTTTCCGGGCCAGCTTTGAGGATAAGTTGCTGATGAGTGGTAAATATCTGTTGGTGTGTGTTGATGACTGTGTGCAATCATTAATTTTTTTTTTTTTTTTAATTTTATTGAAGTATATCATTCATACATGAACATACATAAACAATAGGTGTAGGCCCTCTCCATTCCCTGGGGTGGCCGTTGCCCATTGTCGTCTCCTTGCCAGGTGACTTGGATGAGTCCATTGAGCTGTAGGGTAGGAGTTGCAGCTCTAACCGAGATTCCAGGAGCAGCTGGCACATTGGTAGGCCAGAGGCTCCAGTCTCTGGAAGTACACCTAAAAACTCCAGCATCACATATAGGTTTGAATAGAAGGCACTGTTGGACCATGTGCAGGGAGGACTTACTTGAGTCCAACTCTGTCACTCTCAGGAGCAGAGATTTAAAAGTAGAGCTCACTAATAAGGCATCAATCTCTGGAGCTATCCCCCCTTATATAGGACCTGAGTGTCTCCAGAGCCCTTAGGAGCCCCTCTGTGTGGGGTGATATCCACTTTGCTGTTCTATGAGATCCTACTGAGGTGTGCATAAGCGTTACCTCTGGGATGACCTCTCAACTCTCTTTGAGGTCTCTTATCCGCAGGCAGGATAATCCCATCCACCATATCCATGGGATATAAGCCATCTCTCACTTGGAGGTGGAGTGAACGTCACCATCCCAGTCCCCTCAGGATTCGGGGAAGAGCTATGGACTAGAGTGGACTCAATGGTATTCTGTTGTAGACATATTGTGATTCAAGCAATGGAAGAAATTATAAAAGTGAGGTAGAGCCGGTGGCCACTGGACGCTTTTGGGCCAGGGAGGGGAAGGGCAATTGAAAAACAGGGGCTTTATTGGGACTTGGGGGTTGTCCTGAGTGGCGTTGTGGTGACAGATATAGACCATTTTACATCAGCATATACCATGCAGAACTGTGTGGGAGAGAGTGTGGTCTAGGATGTGAACTGTGGTCTATGCTTGGTGGCAAGGCCCCAGGATGTGCGTATCCATTACAGGTGATGTGCCACATTGATGAAGGATGTTTGTGTGGGATGTTGTGGGAGGTGTGGGAGGTGGGGAACATGGGAATCCCTGTAATTTCTGTGTAATATCTAGGTAATCTAAGCACCTTTTAAAAAAAAAAAAAATTATATATATATATATATAAAATAATATTTATGTAAGCAAATGCACATATATGCATATATATTTATATATCATTTTACAAATATTGGTATGTATTGTGAAAAATTTGATTTTTACCGCAATAAAAAAAAAATTAAAAAAAACCCCAATAAGTGTATAGTGAAAGTTGTGAACTTACAAAACAAACATGCATAACATCATACATCACCCCATATATCACCCCACCACCATTACCTTGCATTGTTGTGAAACATTTGTTAGAAATTATGAAAAAATATCATAAAAATATTACTACGGTACTAACTATAGTCCATATCTTACAATTGCTGTATTTTTTTCCCCCAACCCACCCTATTCTTATTTTTTTACTTACTTTTATCCATTTTAATCCCCACCCCCCATTTTTTCTGTTTTTGTGTCCATTCACTGGGCAGTTCTCTGTGTTTCCTGCCCTCTCTGCTCATCCTTCTCTTCCTGTCTTCACCGGATTCAATCCTGGGAACCTCCGATATGGGAGAGAGGTGTCTCACTGCCTGTGCCACTTTAGTTCCTGGTTTTTTGGAACTCTCATCTTGGCTCTCCCTTGTGTCACTCTCCTATTATGTCACCTTGCTGCGTGGCTTGGCAGGGCCTGATGGTGCACATGTGTGCGGGGCCTTACTGCACACCTGCGCGCAAGGCCTGGGGAGCTCACCTGCTCGTGGTGCCTGATGGCGCACCCGCGCACAGGGCCTGGTGGCACACCCATTCACGGGGACTGGTGGCCCACATGCCTTCTATAATTTTCTTTTTTTTATTTTTACCGGGAGGTCCTGGGGACTGAACCCATGTCCCTAGATGTGGGTGATGGATGCCCAGCCATTTGAGCCACATCTGCCTTCCCTGCTATATCTCTTAAGGTTGACCTAGAGTTACAGTCATTTCCCATACAGGATGGTCATATAATAAATCAGGCTTGGTTTATCACCAGCATTCTAAAAACCAGACCTAGAGAGAAAAACTAGGTCTGGGGATACATGCATGGTTTCTAATACAGCGAATGTTTAGCCTACCTATCACAAAATCAGGACAGCGAGAATATTCGCATGTGATCATTCATTATTGATTTCTAGCCAATAATGATTAGATGATTAGAGTTTCGGTCTTTAGAAATTCAGAGTCAACTCAGACTCTCTAGATCTAGCATTTTTGGTTCAGTGTGCTGATGCACATTGTATCTGCAGCCCCTTTGGTTTATTTGTGGTAGAGTCTTTGAGATACATAAGAGTAGTTCACTTGAAGTCCTTCTTCAAATATTGTGAAACTAAAGAAGTTTGGGATGAATATTTTGTTCCTTTGTTTGGCGAGATGAATATGAATCTTCTTTTCAAAATGTTGAATTTCCTCTCTTTCCAGATATCGTCTTCATGCGAACTTGGTATCCTGTCTCCATTCCAGCCTTCTATAACCCAGTGACATCTTTGTTGAAACCAGTGGGTGAGAAACATACTTGGTCAGGAATGCGGACAACAGGACAACTCAGGCTTGCACATGGTATCAAACTAAAGCCCAACAAGGATTCTCTGTATAAGGTACAGGTTATGTGTGTATTAGTTAAGATGACAGCATGGGCTCTGGACAGTCAAATCTGTCGTAATATTTTATAGGCTTTGAATTAGACTCCCACCAAAAGCATATCAGAATTCTGGTTGTTCCACAACCTTGCCAATAGTTGACCTTATCAGTCTTTTTTTATTTTAGGCTTTCATGCTGACTTAACTCTCTGGGTTCCTATATATGATTTAGATTTTGGTCTCTGAAAAATTTCACTGTTTTCCTGATAGCTTAAAAATACATTTGAAAAGTCATGTTGTAGTCCAGGATGGTTAGTTATTTTGTAATAAGAGGGTAGTTGCAGGTATCTAGTCTGCCATTCTGCTAGAAACAGAAGACTCCGCATGTATTACTTTTTCTGTAAAATAGCTAATAATAAAATTTTGGATCATCTTTAATGAATTTTTATTAAAATATTCTTCAGTATGTTATTCCTATTATCTAGCCTGTGGTGCTTATTTTTTTTTTTTTTCTTAAAGAATGGGATTTCTATGATTTCTTTAATTTTAAAGAAATTTTTTTGCATTGGTTCCTAAACAGAATATTGAATATTATTGTAGATGATGTCTTTAATAATAAATTTAGAGACACAGCAGAAATATTCTCTATATAGTTGATATCAATCTTCTAATGGCCTAAGGAAAAACTTTCAGCTGATTAACGGATTTTGGAAACAGTTCAGAATTTTGGTCATCTCTTAATTTAAACATAGAATTTAGATTGCCTTAAAAATAGAATGTGGAATATTTGCCTTCATCTCTTGTTTAAATCTCACTTTTCTCCATCAGCCTTCTATTTGAAACAGTCAGGATAAAAGTAACCTTCTTTATAAGAATTAATGATATAGGCATTTGTGATTGCTCATTAGAGGAAGAGCTGTGTGCCTCAAATCCAAAGAGGGCCCTTTGCTAGATTGACAGTCAAGATGAAAAGCTAGATGATTATTGTTAGGCTGGGAAAAAAACCACCCCTGTGCTCCAAAGGCCAGAATTTTCCATCTAAAGAAACTTGGGGTCTACTCACCTGCTTGTTTAGACCCCATAGTTCCATACCATTTATAATGATAGAAATTGGCACAGTTGATTTCTTGGAAGAATGATAAAAGTAATATCCACATTCCTTTGTTTTGCCTAGTGTTCTACATATGCATTGAAGCAGTTCATATTTGGTGGATGATTGAATTCTCACTTCTGATGGTCATCAGACTCTGGTGTTTCCGATCTTGTGGGAAAGTCAATCCATTGGCTTTTATTCAAGAGTTTTAAATGCACATTACCATAATTTAAATATGTCACACTCTTTTTTCTTTCTCTCCTAGCCAATAATGAGGCAAAAGAAGCATTTTAATTCACTGCACATTCCAAAAGCCTTGCAGAAGGCCTTGCCATTTAAGAATAAGCCCAAGACCCAAGCAAAGGCAGGCAAGATGCCAAAGGACAGGCTGAGACCGGCGGTCATACGGGAGCCTCATGAAAGGAAGGTACTGTTGATGGATAGCTTACTGAAAGTTACATTTAGATGTGAAAGTAATGCTCTCTCTAGTGCACTTGTAATCATTTCTACAGCATTCTCATTTTTCATCAGGAAAGGATGAGGGCCAGACTGATTGAAGGCACTAGAACTGGAAGTTAGAGGAAAAGCCGTGGTTCATTCCCCTCTTTTGTTTAGTCATGCTCTGCTTTGTGCATCTTAATGGGGAGTAACAGACAGATAGCAGTTACATCACTCTGCTCCCATTATAATCAAGTCTGAGCAAACTCTGTTAGGAATTCACAACAAGTGATTTCAACATTTGGGATGACTTCATGTCCTCATAACACTAATTTACTTTGTTATTATTTCTATAAAATAAGTAAGGAAACAGTTATTTAATCGTAGTCCCACCCTCTACTTTCTTTTTGGTTTTGTGGGCAATCTTTTTTGTGTGTTGTTGTTGTTTTTTTCTTTTGATTTGTGTGGGAAATTATTTATCTCTGCCTTTTAGAGGCAGAGGACTTTTCTTTGTCTGAGTTTAATTTCACAGAATATCCACAGAGATAACAATAACAAAGGTTGTTTCATGGTAAAGATCATTATTTAAGTATTTTGCTCAGTTAGTCTAGTCCTGCCTTTATTTCCGTGCAAATTATGATTTCCTATTTCAGGGTAAATTTTCACTAGATTAATAGTCATTTGAATCATGGATTAGCTCTAGTTTTGATGTGATCAACTCAGGGGTTTAGGCTCTTTGAAATTTAGATGAGAATTTAAGCATGCAACTGCTGTAGGAGTTGTCTGAATTCACTGGTTTTGTCCATGTCAGATCCTTGCGCTGCTGGATGCTCTGGGTACAGTGCACAGTCACAAGATGAAGAAGGCCAAGGAGCAAAGGCATCTGCAGAATAAAGAGCACCTCAAAGTGAAGCAAAAGGAGGAGGAGGAGAAGCTGAAGCGGCAGAAGGAGCTCAGGAAAAAGCTGTTCCGTATTCAGGGTCAGAAAGAAAGAAGAAACCAGAAGTCCAGTCTTAAGGGGCCAGAGGAACAATTGAAGTGAGCCTCCAAGATGAGTAGAATGTTTTTTGCATCTGCAGAGATGCATGGATTTAAATATTATAGTGCTTGTAAATAACAAGACAGGGGACTGGAACCCAAAAATACCTCTTTGATTGTATATAATCCAGACTTTGCCTTTAAGAGGAGAAATGGAGAAAATGAGGCTGATATGATATAGGTTCATTCTCAGCATCTAGGTTATGTAGAGATCTAAAACAATATAATTTATGGTTTTGTGGATTTCTTCAATTTCCTTTAATTTTTTGTGCTACAATAATATCATTAAAGTATTTTCCTGCTAATTTTGGGCTTAGTAGTTTTCATTGGAGATGGCAGATATCTGATAAAATTTATGGTGGATGATTGTTTACTCTGTCCACTTTCAGTGATGAGTATTCTGTTTGCCATGTATTGTATTCTTTTGACATGCCTTATTTCATGTTTTACATGTTAGTGTAATAGTTAGGTAATAAAAATGCTGTTTCTGTATACTCCTATTTATGTAGCTTGATTTTTGGAGCTTTTTAGACCAGGGTATTGCAGGTTTAGATATGCTTAAGGACTGAGAAAATGAAGTAGGCTCCTTGTATTATGCCCATTTATAACACCTGCCTGCGTGCATTGCCTTTTTTTTTTTTTTTGCATTACCTTTTTATTCATTGAAATTTTCATTGAGTTAATTATAGATTCACATGCATTTGTAAGAAATGTACAGAGATCCCTTGTCCACTTTGTCTAGGTTTCTCCAATGGAAATATTTTGCAAAACTATAGTGTAATATCACAGTTGGAATAGTGACATTGATACAATCCACTAATTTTATTCAGATTTCCCACTTATTCTCATTTGTGTGTGTGTAAAAATATGAAACACTTTGCAGATTTTCATGTCATTCTTACACAGAGGCCATGCTAATTCTGTATTGTTCCAATCTGAATACTGTTAAAGGGAGCACTGTATTGCCCTTTAAAACATCATCTGGGCCAAAGAAAATTCACCTGGGGCACAGCTATTGGATTTCCTGGCAGGGTGGTGAGTTATTTTGCCCAGACCAGAGGCTTTATACAAAGCCTTGAATTGCCAGGGGCGGGCATCAAATCCCCAGGTTTTCCTTAAGTGCTCAGCCAATGGCAGGCTGAGCGCTGGTGAAAGGTGGAAGCTGTAGGTCATATAAGAGAGTTGAGAGCAGGTCACATGGGGGAGATCAGTGTAGGTGAGATCAGGTCACCTGGCAGAGCTGAGGGCAGGTCACCTTGGGCAATGATGGTAAGTCATATGTAGGAGATGTAGGGAATTGAGGGAAGGTCACAAAGGGGAGCTGAGAGTGGGTCATGTGCGAGAAATCATTGTAGATGATGGCAGGTCACCTGGGAAGGTGTGTGCACATCACAAAGGGGAGCTGTGGGTGGGTTACATAGGAGACCAAAGAGCAGTTCACCCGGAGAATTGAGGGCAGGTCACCTGAAGGTCTTACAGTAGGTCTTATGGTAGACGTGAGTGTAGGTGCGGGTAAGTCACATGGTCGAGATCAGTGTAGATGAGGTAGGTCATCTGGTGCAACTGAGAGCAGGTCACCTAGGCATCTGTGTGTAGGTAAGGGAAGGTTAAGTGGGGAACTGAAGGCAGCACATATGGGGTGTTGAGGGTGGGTTATGTGGAGGGGCTGAGGACTGGTCTTGGGGAGATCAGTACAGGTAAAGGAGGTCACATAAGGATGCTGAAGGTATGTTCTGGGAGAGGTGAGGGGGTATCAGGGACCTGTGGGAGTTCATCTGGTTAACAGGGCAAATCACTTGGAGTAGCTGAGGGCAAGTTACCTGGGAAGCAGAAGGCAGGTCATGAGGGACAGACATTTCAGGATTACTGACCTCTGGCTCTAAACTGACATTAATTCCAGGAGATCCAAAATGTCACTATGGCCCACCAGTCAGAGTAGGAACTAATGGAGGTCAGGTGATCAATGGAGTGTTAGCTCAGATCCATCTCAAACTGGGTGTAGTGCATCCCCAGATCTATTCTGTGGATATTTTTCCAGTTCTGGGATACGTAACTGGAATAGACATAGCCACTGACAGAATCCCTATATTGGTTCTATGACCTGTGGAGTGAGGGCTATTACGGAGGAAAGGCCAAGTGGAAGCCACTAGAACTGCCCCTGCCTAGCAAAATAGTAAATCCAAAGCAATACTGGATCCCTGGAGGGATTGCAGGGGTAATGATGTCCACCACCTCCACATCCCCATTCAACTCTACTATTTGGTCTGTGCAGAAAACAGGTGGATCATGGAGGAAGACAGTGGATTATCATAAACTTAACCAGGTGGTGACTCCAATTGTAGTTCCTGTTCTAGATGTGGTATCACTGCTTGAGCAAATCAAACATCCTCTGGTATCTGGCATGCAGCTATTGATCTGGGAAATGCCTTTTTTTTCTTTATATCTGTTAATAAGATCATAAGAAACTGTTTTCTTTCATCTGGCAAGGCCAACAATATACCATTACTCTCCTACCTCAGGGATATATCAACTCTCTAACCCTCTAATTTAGTCCTCAGGAATCTTGATTGCCTTTCCCTTCCACAAGACAAACACTGGTCCATTATATTGATGACATTAGGCTGATTGGACCTAGTGAGCAAGAAGTAGCAACCACTCTAGACTTTTGCTAAGGCATTTGTGTGTAAGAGCACTGGTGAGAGAGAAATTTCAACCAAAATTCAAGGGCTTCCACCTCAGAGATATTTCTCAGTTTCCAGTGGTGTGGGGTATGTCAAGATATCCTTCTAAAATGAAAAATAAGTTGCTGCATCTGGCCCTCCTACAACCAAAAAAGAAGCACTATACCTAGTTGGCCTCTTAGGATTTTTGAAGGCAACATATTCCTCATTTGGGTGTGCTACTACAGTTCATTTGCTGAGTAACCCAAAAGCTGCTTGTTTTGAGTGGGAATAGGAATAAGAGGAGGCTCTATGACAGTCTGGTCTGCTGTGCAAGCTGCTCTGCCACTTGGGCCATATGATCCAGCAGATCCAATGGTGCTGGAAGTGACAGTGGCAAATAGAGATGCCATTTGTAACCTTTGGCAGGCCCCTATAGGAGAACCAATGCAGACCCTTAGGGTTTTGGAGCAAAGCCCTGCCATCCTCTGCTCTGTTTTTGAGAAACAACTTTTGGCCTTCTACTGGGCCTTAGTAGAGACCTAATTATGGGCCACCAAGTTACCATGAGACCTGAGTTGCCTATCATGAGCTTGGTGTTGTCTGACCACTAAGCCATAAATTTGGGTGTGCACAGCCACACTCTATCATAAAATGGAAGTAGTATATATGAGATAAGGCTTGAGCAGGTCCTGAAGGCACAAGTAAGTTACATAAGGAAGTGGCTCAAATTCCCATGGTACCCACTACTGCCACATTACCTTTTTCCCAACCCACAGCTATGTCCTTTTGGGAATTCCCTATGATCAGCTGATTGAGGAAGAGAAAACTTCATCCTGGTTTATGGAGGGTTCTTCATGATATGCAGGTGAAAGTGGACAGGTATGGTACTACAACCCCTGTAGCAGTTTGGCAGTTTGATATAATTATGAATTCCAAAAATAGATATTAGATTATATTTGTAAACTGGTCTATTTAACCGGGCATGATTAAGTTATGATTAGGGATTTGATTGGGCCATGTCATTAGGGTGTTAAGCCCTGCCACTTGGTGGGTGGGGTCTCAAAGATAAAAGACATGGCAAAGGACGGAGTTGGAGTAGTTTTTTTTTATTTTATTTTTTTATTTTTATTTTTTTTATTATGGGTAAAAATCAAAATTCTCACAATACATACAAACATTTGCAAAATGATATATAAATATATATGCATATATGAGTATTTGCTTACAAAATTGTTGTTTATATATATATATATATATATATACATATATTTTAAGAGGTGCTTAGATTACCCAAAATATTACACGGAACCCACTGGGATTCCCATGTTGCCCACCTCCCACACCTCCCATCACATCCGACACAAACATCTCCCACAGTGTGGCCCACCACCCTCAATGAACTTACACATCCTGGAGCCTTGCCACCAACCATAGACCACAGTTCACACTGTAGACCACACTCTCTCCCACTCAGTTCTGAGTGGTGTGTGTTGATTTAAAATGGCCTACATCCGTTGCCACAACA
>JAKSZT010054380.1:4454183-4468756 GCA_026826555.1 Tolypeutes matacus
GAACTGTGGTCTATGGTTGGTGGCAAGGCTCCAGGATGTGTAAGTTCTTTGAGGGTGGTGGGCCACACTGTGGGAGATGTTTGTGTGGGATGTGATGGGAGGTGTGGGAGGTGGGCAACATGGGAATCCCAGTGGGTTCCGAGTAATATTTTGCGTAATCTAAGCACTTCTTAAAATATATGTGTATATATATATAAACAACATTTTTGTAAGCAAATACACATATACGCATATATATTTATATATCATTTTGCAAATGTTTGTATGTATTGTGTGAATTTTGATTTTTACCGATAATAAAAAAAAAAAAAAAAAAAAAAAGAAAGACAGGGGCCTCTCTTCTCTCCCATAAAAATAGCTAGAGGACAGACAGAAATGGCCTGGAAAAATATATTTTAGGGCTTAGGACACCAGAGGAAGGCTCAACACCACCCAGTATAGAGAGTGGCACAGGAAAATAAATCTCAAAGGAATGACCATGTGTTGAAGTTGCAGCTGCAGCTGCTGGCACCCTTCCCCCACACTAGGAGCGGAAAATTTTGAATTTTCTGTCCTCAGGCTGGTGGCTACAGACAGAGGGAGTTGCAGGTGTCCATCTCCCCAGGAAATGGGAGAGAATGAGACGCAGCCTAAAGATGATTTCGCTTTTGGCCAGCAAATTTGGTCTGCTGTTTCCCACAAGCCCTTCCAGGCATTGAAGGGCTGCAACAGTGTTTGCCCTGGGAGCTGACACCAGACTAAAGAGATCTGACCCTCTCAATCACCTCCCTAATGACTGGGACTGGTTTTTGAGGATGCAGAGAGGAGTGGAATTATTTCCTACCTTGGAAAAGGGAAGGGCCTGCCAGCAAATGTTGAAGAACAGCCTCTGAGAAAGTTTGAATTGCAAGGCTCTGAATAGCCTCCAGGCAGGATCCTCTGTCAGTTGTGGTCAGTGTTGAAATGAACACAGTCCAACCAGGCCCTGGACTGAGAAAGCTGCCAAAGAATGCTATCTGCTGAAAAACCAAGGAAGTGCACGTGAGAAAATTAAAAGTAAATTAAACACTTTGGATAGATCATATGGTATATGAATCCATCTCAATAAAACTGCTTCATAAATAAGTAATTGTGCAAGAATAGCCAGAAATAGCAGCTATGTACAGTGGGGGAAGCATAGAGAGATTGAGAGGTGAAGAATTTTCTTGTTAGTTTTTTGTTTATTATTATTATTATTGAAATAATGAAAATGCTCTAGTGATGATTGAGGTGATGAATGCACAGCTATGTGATTATACCAAAATACCGTTGATTGTACACTTTTGATGAATTGTATGCTTTATTAATATGTGTCAATAAAATTTATTTGAAAAAAAAGTAAATCAGTATGAAAGGTTTTTTATGGCCTTTACAGCCTACCTCCACAAGGCCCTTAGAAGGGGTCTGCAACCCATTACTGGGTTCAGGGCCCAGATTTGAGCAACTAATAGGGACAACCCTAAAGAGCTAGAACATGTTGAACGAAGAATCAAAGAACAGCAGTAACTTGCAACCTCCAACCACAAAATCCATATGAAAAAGAGAGATGTTGAGCATCAGAGTAAACTCACCATCATGATCAAATGCCTAGACATCAGCAAAAAATTACAAGCCATACTGAGAAAATGGAAGAAATGGACCAAGAAAAGGAATATATCAAAGCCCCAGACAAGACACAGGATTTGAGACAGCTAATCAATGAGATTCATACAGATTTCCAAAATGAATATGAGTTGAAAGACAATAGGGCTAAAGAGTTAAAGGACACTGAGAAGACACTGAGCAAGCACAAAGAAGACTTTGAAAAACTGAATAGAAAAATAACACAGCTCTTGGGAATAAAGACAAAATAAGTGAGATCAAAACACATTAGAGGAATGCGGATATGCTCAATTGGTTGGGTGCCCACCTACCACATGATAGGTCCTGGGTTCAAGTCCCAGTGCCTCCTAAAGATGAGCAGACACTGCACCCACCGCAATGAAGAAGACACCACACCCGCTGCAATGAGAAGATGCTTAAATGAGCAGATGCCACAAGCCAGCAGATGTTGCAGCCTGAGGGGAGCAAATGTGGCTCAGGCATTGGGCACTTGCCTCCTATGTGGGAGGTCCCGGGTTTGGTTCCCAGTGCCTCATGGAGAAGGTGAGCAAACAATGAGCAGACATATGAGAGAACTATCTGAGGGAGGGGGGAATAAAAATAAATAAATAAATAAATAAATAAACCTTAAAAAAAAAAAACACATTAGAGCAGAGCAGGTGTAGTTCAGTGAAGGAGCACTTGCTTCACATGTATGAGGTTCTGGATACAATGCCTGGTATCTCTTCAAAAAACAAAACAAAACAAAACAAAACAAAACACATATTAGAGGTACACAACAGCAGATTCAAAATAATTGATATATTTAAGATATGTAACTAAAACAGTGTATAAAATATGTGTGCATATATGTGTATATATATATTCTAGATGAGAAACTTATATGTGAGATGGAATAAAATTAATATATTTCTTGGACAGTCCCCTAATAGTGCATTAAAAAATTAGAGGAATACAGCAAATACTCGAAATGACAGATGAAAGAATAAATGATACAGAAGACAGAACAGCTGAAATTGAAGCAGAACAGAGGAAGAAAAGAATGAAAAAAATTGAGCAGGGGCCCAGAAATTTCAATTACACAAAACACAACAACATATGTATCATGCTTCCAGAAGGAGAAAAGAAAGGGAAAGGGGCAGAAAGATTATTTGAGGAAATAATGGCTAAAAATTTCCCAACTCTCATGAAAGAAGTGAATTTAAATGTCCAAGAAATGTATTCTGAGCATTTATCAGAATAAATGCAAATAGACCTACTACTCCAAGACATAGGACTCAGATGTCAAATGTCAAAGATAAAAAGAAAATTCTGAGAGCAGCAAGGAAGAAAGCAAACCCTCACATACAAGGGACGCCCAGTAAGACTTAGCATGAATTTCCTATCGAAACCATGGAGATGAGACGACAGTGGTATGATACAATTAGGATACTGAAAGAGAAAAACTGACAGCCAAGAATCTTTATCCAGCAAAATTGTTCTTTTGTCCTTCAAATATGAAGGTGAGTTTAAAATATTCACACACACACACACACACACACAAACAGAAATTAAGGGCATTCATGGAAAAGAATTCACTTTTTGCAGGAATTATTAAAGGTGAGCCTTACAGTCCAAAAGAAAAAGACAGACAAGAGAGAGGCTTGGAGGAGAGTGTAGAAGGCAATAGCAGAAAGGATAACCAAAAGAGTAAAAAGACAGATGAAAATAAGATATGATATATGAAAACCAAAGAATAAAATGGTAGAAGTAAATAATGCATTTACAGTAATATCATTGAAGTGAATGGCTTAAACTCCTCAATCAAATATAGGCTGACAGAATGGATAAAAAAACATGAGCCATCTATACGCTGCCTACAAGAGACTCACCTTAGACCCAGGGATACAAACTGGCTGAAAGTGAAAGGTTGGAAAAAGATACTCCATGCAAACAATAACCAAAAAAGTGCAGGGATAGCTATACTAATAACCGACAAAACAGACTTTAAATTAAAAAAAAGTTATAAGAGATACAGAAGGCCATTATATATGAATAAAGGGACAAACCACCAGGAAGAAATAACAGTCATAAATATCTATGCACCTAAACATGGTGCCCCAAAATACATGAGGCAAACTCTGAAGGGAGAAAAAGACCTTTCTACAATAATAGTTGGAGACTTCAACATGCTACTCACATCATTAGGCACAACAACTAGACAGAAGATCAAGAAGGAAACAGAGAAACTGAACAATATAATCAATGAGCTATACCTAACTTAGGTACACAGAACATTGCATCTCAAATCAGCGGTTTATACATTCTTCTCAACTGCTCATGGATATTTCTTTAGGATTGACCGCATGTTAAGTGACAAGGGAGGTCTCAGTAAATATAAAAATATTGAAATTATACAAAGCACTTCTCAAATCATAACTGAATGAAACTAGAAACCAATAATAGACAGGACAGAAGAAAATTCACAAATGGGTGCAGGCTAAACAACACACCGAAACTATCAGTGGGTCAGAGAAGAAATTGCAAGTGAAATTAGTAAATATACTGAGACAAAGGAAAACAAGAACACAACATTTCAAAATTTATGGGATACAGCAAAGCAGTGCTGAGAGAGAAATTTACAGCTTTAAACCCCTATATTAAAAAAGATGAAAGAGCTTAAATCAAAGATCTAACTGAACAACTGGAGAAACTAGAAAAAAGAAAAAAATTATTCCCAAAGCAAGCTGAAGGAAAGAAATAACAAAGATTAGAGCATAAATAAATGAAATTGGGTACCAAAAAAAAAAAAAAAAAAAGAAAAGAAAAGAAAAAAATCAACAAAATCAAAAGCTGGTTCATTGAGAAGATCAATAAAATGACAAACCCGCAGGTAACTAACAAAGAAAAAAAAAAGAGAGAAAATGCAAATAAAATCAGAAATGAAAAGTGGAAGTTATGACTGATCCAATAGAAATAAAAAAGATCATAAGAGGATATTATGCAAAACTGTAAGCCAACAAACTAGACAACCTAGTTGAAATGGACAAATTCCTAGAAACCCACCATCTACACTGACTCTATAAGAAATACAACAACTTAACAAACCAAACACATTTAAAGATATTGAATAATTTATCAAAAAATTTCCCAGCAAAGAAAAGTTCAGGAACAGATGGCTTCCCAGGTGAATTCTACTAAGCCTTTCAAGAAGAATGAACACCAATCCTGTTTAAACTCTTCCAAAAAAATTAAAGAGGAGGGAAAATTACCCAATACATTTTATGAAACCAACATCATCCTAATACCAAAGCCAGACAAAGATAATAAAAAAGAAAGAATTACAGACCAATCTCTCTAATGAACTTCAAATGCTAAAATCCTTAACAAAATACTTGCTAATCATATTCAACAGCACATCAAATGAATTATACACCATGACCAAGTGGATTTCATCCCTGGTATGCAAAGATAGTTCAATATAAGAAAATCAGTCAATGTAATAAACCACATAAACAGACTGAAATTTTAAAAATCACATGATCATCTCTATAGACACAGAAAAAACATTCTACAAAATACAACACCCTTTCCTGATAAAAACACTGCAAAAGATAGGAATAGAAGGAAACTTCCTGAAGATGATAAAGGGTATATATGAAAAACCCACAACTAACATCATATTCAATGGTGAAATCCTAAAATTTTTCCCTCTAAGATTGGGAACAAGACAAAGGTGCCCACTGTTAGCACTCTTATTTAACATTGTATTAGAAGTACTTGCTCGAGCCCTTAGGCAAGAAAAAGAAATAAAAGGCATCCAGATTGGAAAGGAAGAAGTAAATATTTCACTATTTGCAGATGACATGATCCTACACCTCGAAAGCCCTGAGAAATCTATAACAAAGCTTCTAGACTGTAAATGAGTTCAGGAAAGTAGCATATTGTAAGATCAATGTGCAAAAATCAGTAGCATTTCTGTATGTCAATAATGAGCAATCTGAGGAGGAAATCAAGAAAAAAAAATCCCATTTATATTAGCAACTAAAAGAATCAAATACCTAGGAATAAATTTAACTAAAGATGTAAATGACTTGTACACAGAAAACTACACATCCCTATTAAAGGAAATGAAAGAAGACCTAAATAAATGAAAGAATATTCCCTGTTCATGGATAGGAAGACTAAACACCTCCTACTCAAGCTTATTTACAGATTTAACACAATCACAATAAAAATTACAATAGCATTTTTTCACTGAATTGGAAAAGCTAACTATGAAATTTATGTGGAAGAACAAGGGGCCCTGAATAGCCAAAGATATATTGAAAATGGAAAATGAAATTGGTGGAATCACACTACCTGACTTTGAAAGATTCTACAAAGCTATAGTGGTCAAAACTGCATGGTATTGGCACAAGGATAGACAGTGACCAATGGAACCGAGTTGAGAGTTCTAATATAGATCTTCACATACACAGTCAACTGATATTCAAAAAGCCATCGAGCACACTCTACTGGGAGAGAATGGCCTCTTCAAAAAATGGTGCTTGGAGAACTGGATATCCAAATCCAAAAATTGAGAAAGGAATGCCATCTCATATCCTATACAAAAATTAAATCAAGATAGATCAAATATCTAAATATAAGAGCCAAAACCATAAAGATCTTAAAGAGAATATAGAGATGCATCTGAGATATTGTAGTAGGAAATGGCTTCATGAACTTTACACCCAAAGCACAAGCAATGAAATAAAAAATAGATAAATGGAGCCTACTCAAAATTAAAAACTTCTGCACCTCAAAGGAGTTTGTCAAGAATGTGAAAAGGCAGCCTACTCAATGGGAGAAAATATTTGGTAACCATATATCTGATAGGGGCCTAATATCCAGCATATATAAAGAAATCCTACACCTCAAACATAAAAAGAGAAACAACCCATTTTAAAAATGGGCAAGTGATTTGAATAGACACTTCTCCAAAGAAGAAACACAAATGGCTAAAAAACACATGAAAACATGCTTAACATCACTAGCTATTAGGGAAATGCAAATCAAAACTACAATAAGATATCATCTTACATCCATTAGACAGTGGCTATTAAAAAAAACAGAGTACTACAAGTGTTGGAGAGGATTTGGAGGAAAGGGAACACTTATCCACTACTGATGGCAATGCAGAATGGTGCAACCATTGTGGAAGCCAGTCTGGTGGTTCCTCAGGAAGCTAACTATAGAACTGCCATATGATCCAGCAATCCCACTACTGGGTAAATACCCAGAAGAATTGAAAGCAAGGACATGAGCAGATATATGCACACCAATGTTGACAGCAGCATTATTCACGATTGCCAAAAGTTGGAAACAACTGAAATGTCCATCAAGAGATGAATGGATAAGCAAACTCTGGTATAAACATACAATGGAATATTACTCAAATGTAAGAAGGAATACAATATTAACACATGGAGTAACCTGGATGAACCTGGAAGACCTTATGTAGAGTGAAGCAAGCCAGGTACTGAAGGACAAATATTACATGACCTCACTGATATGAATTAAGCAAATTGAACAGACTCACAGAGCTAGAGTCTGGAAGATAGGTTTACAGGAGACAGAAAGGAGTAGAGGGTTGTGAGCCAATGCCCATATGGTCAAAATCTATGATGAGGTGGAAGGGTATAGCTGTGCAGTGGATGGGCATGACAGTGGTGCAGTGATGTTATTGGGTTTGGTGGTGCTGGCCTGTGCCGGGTGTAGGGTGGGGGGTTGCGCTGTCCATTGAACTGGGGGGAGGGTCAGAGAGGGAGCAGATGAACTCTGGGAATTTGCAGGTATGTGATTGAAACTACACTGGGAATGTTTTTTGGCATATATGGCAGCGGAGGGTTACTGGTTTAGAGTGTTCAATGTGGGGAGCATGTGGGACAGGGCACACCTGGGACAGGCATCCAGGGAGTATGTGAGTGTTCATCCTGTCATTGTGCATAGCATTAGTGGGTGGAGACCCACACAACGAATGGGAAGGTGTTGAACTCCCATCCTGGGGAGTCCTGCTATGTTCTCAAATAGAGGGGCTGGAGTCTCTCAAGAGCATAGGCAGTGCCTAAAAGGGGAGGACAGGCCAGTATGTCAAGCCCTCAATGTTGTTGCAAGTAACTATGAATCTTGTTCTTCAAGGAATGAAGCTTGGTGGTTGCCATGGGTCTTGAGGGGAGGGGGAGGGAGGGATAGATTATATGGAACATGGGACATTTTGGGGGTGTTGGAATTGTTCTACATGATCTTGCAATGATGGATATAGGCCATGTTAAATTTCATCAAAATTTATAAAAGTGTATGGTCCAAAATGTAAACCATAATGTAAATCATTGAACATGGTTAGTAGCAAAGCTTAGATATTTGTACATCAATTTCAACAAATGTACCATACACATATAAAATGTCATTAATAGGGGAAAGGGGAAAAGGGGGAGGATGTTGGGTATATGGGAATCCCCTATATTCTGTACATGATTTTCTATAACCTAATGCTTCTTTGAAGATAAAATGAAAAAAAATAAGACACTGGGGGAATAAATGGAAGAAAATGTCACTGTATATACAAGACAACAGATCTTACAGTGATGAAAGACATAATGCCAAAATTTTTTAAATTTAATTTTTATTTTTTTTATTATTTCAAATTCTTTTATTTTTTTTTGTATTTTATTTATCATTTTTAAAATTATCATTATTATTTCAATTTCTTATTAATTTAATTTGGTTATTTTGTTGGCTTCACTTGTGAAGTTTTGGATCACAGGAGGGTTACAACTGTGGCAGGGGAGGATCATTGATGCAGTTATCAGTGATGGGGGATGCATGGCCAGGAGGTTCACCTGGGGCATACCTCTAAGGCATATAAAAGAGTTCAAGTGTTCATTGGGCATTGTCATGGTGGGTGGAGATACACACAATAACCAAAAGAATATCTAATTCTTATCCTGGGGAGTTCTTCCACATTCTCTAATGGGACAGCAAGAATCCCCTGAGTACAGGGGCAGTGACTAGTGAAGGAGGATGGACCACTGATGGGCCGTTGATATTGATGACTGTACTTATGAACTTTTTCTTTTGAAACTGAAACTTAGCCTAGTATTATATGTTGCCTAAGAGTTACCTCCTGAGAGCCTCCTTGTTGCTCAAATGTGGCCTCTCTCTAAGCCAAACTCAGCATATAATTGCATTACCTTCCCACCAGTGTGGGACATGACTCCTGGGGATGAGCCTCCCTGGCACCAAGGGATTACTACCAAGAACCAACTAGCAGTGCAACTGGAAAAATACCTCAAATAAAAGGGGGAAAGGGTAAAGACAAATGAGTTTATATGGCTAAGAGACTTCAAAGTGAGTCGAGAGGTCATTACAGAGGTTACGCTTATGCACATCTCAGCAGGATCTCATTGACTGCCACAGTAAATATTGCCTAAAATAGCAGGGTTCCTGAGGGCTCCAGAGACATCCACACGCTATAGGCAGTGCTGACAGTTCAGGAGTTTGGCACCCTGTCAGTGGGCCCTACTTTGGAATTTATGCTCCCCTGTGTGACAGTGTTGGACTCAGCTATGGTTTCCCTACACATAGCTCTTGTGCTCCTTATATTTTAATCTATAGTTAGTACTAGAGTTGATAGGTTTATGTCCAAGAGACTGGGCTATCTATGTGCCAGTCAGGCCCTGAATCTCAACAGAGTTGCAACACCTACTCTCCAGTTCATTGGACTCACCCAGGACAACTAACAAAGAAATACTGATGAATAGTGACCATCCCAAGGAACAGAGAGTCTACAACTGCAAGCAAGTTAGTCCAATCCATCTGCCCCATGGGATCTAAGCCACCTCTCAATTACAGGTGAAGTCAGCATCACCATCCCAGAATCCTTAGGATTGTGGAATGAACAATGAACTAGAGTAGACTTACTGTTATTCTACTATAGACATTGTTATTCTAGCAATGGAAGAACTTTTATCATTGATGTGGAGGCAGTGGCCACCACAGGTTCTGAGGGGAGTGGGGGGAAATAGGTGTAATATGGGGGCATTTTGGGGACATTGGAATTGTCCTGAATGATGTTGCAATGACAGATACAAGCCAATACATATCTTGTCATAACTTACAAAATTGTGCAGGAAAGAGTTTAAACCATAATATAAACTATAATCCACAGTTAGTGGCAATGCTCCAATATATGTACATCAATTGTAACAAATGTACCACACTAATGAAGGATGCTGTTCATGTGGGAAAGTGTGGGAGGGGTAGGGAGTGAGGCATAAGGGAATCTCCTACTTTTTTTTCTTATTGTTTATTTTTCCCCTACATTTTTTATGTATCATTCATGTAATCTAAGTATCTTTAAAAAATAAAAAAAAATAATAAAATAATAATAAAATACTTTTACATACATAATGCATAACCATTATGCAGTTTGTAGTCACATATAGTTTATATCTGGTTTCATGTGGTTATCTATCTGGTGTCACAAAGTATATATTAGTCACAATTTGCTATTTTATTTTTAAGTTGGTTTTGATATGTAGCATTAATGAATATGCAATTCATTCCTTTTAGCTGTTAGTGTTCTGTCATATGCATATATCTCCTGTTTATCCATTCCCTATTTGAAGGATATTTATATGGCTTCCAGTATTTTACTACATATGCAGTGTTGCAATAAAATCCCTGTGCAAGCGTCATGTGGTATCTGCAATGGTTTCTTGAGAATATGTACCCAGAATTGTACTTATAGGATGCTAAGATATATTTTTTTCCTAAATTTTACTAGATCGTGCCAGATTTTTCTCCATTAGTAATTGAAATCATATTTTACAGGTATATCTTATCTGATGGATCATCACCTCTTTTGAGGACAGAGAGTATCATTTTGTCCATTGTCTGTAGTGTTGGCACTAGATATTCAGCAAATATTGATTTAATAGCAATAGGTTATTATTGAATTGAACATGGCTTTGAAAATGATTTTTTTCAAGTTTTGGGGGGACGTACTTTAAAGGACAATTTCAGTATATAAATAAAAAGCTTGGAAACAAAAATCTCCCAACAAAGAAACGTCCAGGAAGAGATGGCTTCACAGGTGAATTCTACCAAGCATTTCAAGAAGAATTAACACCAATCCTGTTTAAACTCTTCCAAAAAATTGAAGAGGGAGGAAAATTACCCAATACATTTTATGAAGCCAACATCACCCTAATACCAAAGCCAGGTAAAGATACAAGAAAAAGAATTACAGACCAATCTCTCTAATGAACATAGATGCAAAACTTCTCAACAAAATACTTACAAATAGAATCCAACGGCATATCAAAAGACATACACCATGACCAAGCGGGATTTATTCCTGGTATGCAAGGGTGATTCAACATAACAAAATTAATTAATGTAATATATCACATTAATAAATTGAAGGAAAAAAACACATGATCATCTGAATTGATGCAGAAAAGGCATTCATCAAAATCCAGCATCCTTTCTTGATAAAAGCACTTCAAAAGATAGGAATAGAAGGAAAATTCCTCAACATGACTAAGGGCATATATGAAAAACCCACAGCCATCATAATAATGGGGAAAGGTTGAAACCTTTCCCTCTAAGATCAGGAACAAGACAAGGATACTCACTGTCACCACTGTTATTTTATACTGTTAGACGTTCTAGTTTGAACACCTAGACAAGAAAACAAATAATAAAAGGAATCCAAAGAGGAAAACAGTAATTAAATTCTCACTATTAATGGTTGATATGATCCTGTATTTAGAAAATTCTGAAATGTCTACAACAAACCTACTTGAGCTAATAAACAAGTTCAGCAAAGTGGCAGGGTACAAGATCAACACGCAAATTCTGTAGTGTTTCTGGACACTAGTATTGAAAAATCTGAGGAAGAAATCATGAAAAAAATTCCATTTACAATAGCAACAAAAAGACTCAAATATGTAGGAATTAATTTAACCAACAAAGTACAAACAGAAAACTATAAAACAGTGCTAAAAGAAATCAATGAAGACCTAAAGAAATTGTAAGATATTCCATGCTCATGGATTGGAAGACTAAATATCATGAAGATGTCAATCCTACCAAACTGATTTATAGATTCAATATAATACCAACCAAAATTCAAACTGCTTATTTTACAGAAATAGAAAAGGCAATTACCAAATGTATTTGGAAGGGAAAGTGCACCTGAATGGCCAAAAGCATTCTAAAAAAGAAGAGTGATGTGGGAGGACTTTCATTGCCTGACATGAAACATACTACAAAGCTAGTGGTCAAAACAGCATGGTACTTTTTGATTTTTACCCATAATAAAAAAAAAACAAAAACAAACAAACAAACAAAAAAAAACAGCATGGTACTGTCATAAAGATAGACACAATAAATGGAATAGAATTGAGAGTTCATAAATAAACCCTCACCTCATCTACAAATGTTGGAGAGGATGTGGAGAGATAGAAACACTTATTCACTGTTGGCAGAAATGTAGAATGGTACAGCCACTGTGGAGGACTGTTTGGCAGTTCCTAAAGAAGTTGCATATAGATTTGCCATGTGACCTGGGAATATCACTACTGGGTATACACCCAGAACTGATAACAGTGACACAAACAGATATCTGCACACCAATATTCATAGCAGCATTATTCACAATTGCCAAAAGCTGGAAACAACACAGGTGTCTAACCACTGAAGAATGGATAAACAAATTGTGGTATATACACATGATGGAATATTACACAGCTGTAAGAAGAAATGAAGTTGTGAAACATACGACAACATGGATCAACATGGAGGGCATTATGTTGAGTGAAGGAAGCCAGACACAAAAGGACAAATACTGTACGATTATGCTATTATGAACTAAATATATTGTGCAAAATCATGGAGTTAATCACTAGAACATAGGTCACCAGAAAATATAATGAGGTTAGAGAATGGAAAGCTGAAGGTTTATCTGTGCAGAATTGGTAAAAAGGTTGTTTGTTCATCCTCAAGATTGGGGAATAAACATACATAAGGGTGAATGCAAATATGGACTAAAGTAGACATTATTATTCTAATAATGGAAGAACTTGTAACATTGATGTAAAGACAGTGGTCACCAGACGTTCTGAGGGGAGGGAGAGGGAAGAATAGGTGTAACATGGGGCATTTTTGGGACATTGGAATTGTTCTGTGTGATACTGCAATGATGGACACAGGCCATCATACATTTTGTTATAACTTATAAAATTGTGTGGTGCACAATTTGATTTCAGTCATTAGTGACTATCATTCTGTTAATGTATTAAAAGTATTGCAGTTATTTTTGATCACTGAAAACTGGTTTCAAATAAGTTATAGCTCAGTGACCTAAGGACACTACAAATCTCTTACATTCAAAAATATAGTTTAAATTTGGAAAGTTTAAGGTAAAGGAATATTATTATTCATAATTACCTTTAGATAACTGAGACTACACTAATATATTTAATCAGCATAGCTAATTTCAGTTACCACATTATATATTTATTGGTCATCAATAGCACAAATATTTATGCTCCAAAAGAAACGATAGATCCAGTTAAATGGCTACATTTAATTTTCTTTCAAAAACAGATTAAATTGAAGGAAAGATTGGCTTCTTTTGATATTTTTTTCAAATTACTGATACAAATTTACCAAAGAAATAATTATATATATTGCCTAACATCAAATTATCTGTATAAAGTTTCCAAGATAGATGCATTTCATTATCAATTTTCAAAAATAGAGGCTTTCTAACTGAAAGCATTTACATTCCTAGCTCTCTAAAGTAATAATTAAAAAATAAACTACAAAAATTATCTCCCAGGTTTGAATAGATCACTTGGTTACATAAAGCGTTTTCCGTCTCAACGCATACTCAAATTCAAAAGATACTCATTTACTTCCTAAGAACATAACAAACGGTCTTCGTTTCAAACCATTCAGTCTGCAACACTGGGGGATTCCTTGGCTACCATAAGTCATATTAGTTGACTGGAATTTCTCAGTCTTCTTTAAATCTTGAGCTTGGCCTGTTCTATACTCCAAACAAACTAAGTCATATTACTTTAATAACACTGACTCCCATCAGAATGCCTATATTTGAAAATCACAAGTGCCTTCAGGGGTCCGCAAGGTAGAGCTTCTCTGCTGCCAGACTGGCCACCCACCTACCAGCCTTTCAGAGCCAGGTCATGCTTTTTTAGCCATTCTGCCAATCTCTCTTTTTACTGGAGAGTTTATCCCATTTACATTTAAAATAACTACTGATACTGCAAGAATTTCTTCTGCCATTTTCCTATTTGAGATTTGTATGTCTTAACTTTCTGGTCCCTCAATTCTTCCATTATTGACTACTTTATTTATTTGATTTTTTGTGTATGTGTTGTACCATGTTGAAAAACTTCTTTTTTATCTAGATATATTTTTCATATAGTTCCCATGTTGTTGCCTTGTGGTTAAAATTTATTCTAAATATATAACAATCATATTTGGTTTGATAACAACTTCATTTCAATAGCAGACACATATACCTTTCCTATATCCTTCCATCTCCCTACCTTTTTTGGTACTTGTTACAAATTATATCTTTGTACATTGTATGTCCAAAACCACAGATTTAACATTACTTTTTATACATTTGCATTTTAGCACCTGTAGGAAATGGAATTATATACAAAACAATACACTACAATAAAACTGGCATTTATATTTACCCAAATGGTTACCTTTACCAGAGGTCTTTATTTCTTTCTTTTTTTTTTTTTTTAATTTATTTATTTATTTATTTTTTATTATGGGTAAAAATCAAAATTCTCAAAATACATACAAACATTTGCAAAATGATATATAAATATATATGCATATATGTGTATTTGCTTACAAAAATGTTGTTTATATATATATATATA